>UXSR01000872.1:0-15357 GCA_900604375.1 Mesocestoides corti
TCCTTGGTTGCCTCTTGCATACAGTCATGCCTGTGACTAGCATCAAAGGCATTCCTCGCCTGTCAACATGTACTTGTAAGTAGTCAGTTGACAAATGTCCCAATTTCGGTTACGTGGACCTGTCACTCTCGTAATGCCGTCAGCCCAAATCGTTTAACTCACTTACTTACTTCCTTCCATCGATACAGCGTATGCAGGGCATCATGTAGTGTAAGCACTTTGTGAAGCATCCAATTTCGTCTGCCATTTCATCGACAGCACGTTTAATACCTCGAAGTGTTGTGTGCTAAAAAGAAAGCAGTTTTTTTAATTGAGGGAACTCTGGTCGTAACTAGGCCAAAATTGGCCCAGAACTACAGTTTGCATTCAGCGACAACATGCTGCTAATTTTCCCTATGCATCCGGTTACCTCCGCTTGGCCACTGGCCACTTTGTATCACAAATTACAGCGGCAGCAATTTATCCTAAAATTCTCTTTTCTGGCTGGAAAACTTGTACACAATGACAAAATACTAACACGCAATGAGCTATTTTGGTGAATGCTGCAAATAGAAAAATATCTCACTGAATATACCAGACTGCAGATATCTTAGTTCAGACCACAGTTGGGCAAATGGCATTACGATTTGCAGTCAACCCCCAAGGCCCGACATTTTACACTATCATGAACCCGTTGTTATTTGCATTCAAGAGAAATCAGGCAGGAGATAATTGCGACGCACACAAGGGTGAAAATAACGCCCGATTGCGATACTCGAGGACCGGATTTATGTGCAGCCATTCTAAATCTGCCTGAGGCATTAGTCTAATTAAATATTTGTAAAACGCGAGGGTCTAAGGTGAAGGAAAGTAAAGGTCGCTCCAGTCTTTCACCATTTTCGCACTGTTCAAGGAAATATTGACATCAACAAACAGTGTCCTCTACAGCTGCAGCAGTGGTGTGAAATTCTTCTCAAGAAATGGTTTTATATGATCCACGTGTCGCAATTCTGCTAGAGTAAACAATCAGAACAACGTTAATTACAAGAAATGTAGGATTAGCAATTGGTCATGAGAAAGTACGGCATCTTCACGTAAAACAAGCTGAAAAAAATAACACCAAAACTAGATTCTGCTTGGTTTTAGTACACCGCAGAGTGGTAAACACACTCGATCTATAAAAAAAACAACACCTTGATCAGAACTAAGGCGAGTTTGAAGCAAATAAATTCAGCATTCAACATTGAAGTCTTGCGCTAAATTCTTCAATTTTGGTGGTGCCATCCGTAGTTCCTCTCGGGTTGTCGACTAAAACACCCGCAACGTCACTTCGGCGTGAAAATCACTCGCTCGTATAATCGGACACCTGATAAGGCTAGACTACTGTTAAATGCCACGTGCTGACCTGTACTCAGGTGCAAATGGCGCATCTATTGAAGCGCATAGGCTGCGTAACTGAAGTGGAAGCTCACTGTGGTGTGAATTCAGAGCATGAAAAGCTGCCAAGTCGGTAGTGCAACAGACTACTGAGTTAAAGTAGACCGACAAAGGATCGTGGCCCTCATGCAGTGCTACGGCGTAGTGCGACCAGTTTTAGTCGCTCACGGGGGCTGGGAGCAGGGGCTTGCGGATTCAACGCGCGCAACGCCACTGACTTCAATCAAGCACACGGGTGTGATAAATCGCATTTCATCTGGTGTCACATTCCGACTGTCGTTTTTCGTTATCTGGCTTAAAGGTGATGAAAATGGACTAGCTTGCATGGTGAAACTAATGGAATTTCTTGAGCAAACTAGGACTTGTGGATCTTGCGCAAAACAGACATTGCTGCCACGAAGGAAACGTTTGAGCGCCTCTCATGCACTCATTCAATGCATCACCTCATACCTCACTTAGCTAAAGTGGCCGATTGATAGTTTTGGGTGATTGAACACAGGGACGTGGATTTCAGACCCCAACGGACTTGAGTCAATTTGGCCAACCGCCCAACTGCAGACTGGTGGTGGTGCTAAGTTTCAAAGGGGTGAGGAAAATGCCATTGCAGAGGGAGCCCTGCATAATCAGCGAAACCTCCGACTTAGTGAGTCGTCGCGGTCTTGCTCTAGTGGTGATAGGTGTGAGGCTGAACTGTCGGAGTTCAGGTTTTGTCACGGTATTGAAAAATTAGCGAGAAAATAAGCTTGGCCTGGTAGCGGATAATCGTGTGTTGGTTGGTTTTACAGGCGCGATGTAGGTGAGTGGGAGTTTCATGTTCGAAGCCAATATAGGCCGAAAAGTTGTGTCCTACAAGGTTACGCGGCAAATCATCTCCACACATCAGAATAACTCGGTTTGCGCTTACGGTGCATTGAAATCGCCGTGCAAACGTTTTTCTGACATCAGTCATTTTTCGTTTTATTTAATTTATGTGTACCAAGGCCACAAAAACAGTTTCCAAATGGGTCCCACGTACACAAAATGCAATCCTAGCTGTACTGACATGCCTTTTCTTGACTCCAAACATACCAATCCACTTACTTGGCAAGCGTCTGGTTAATTGATCAAAGTACACGTTTGGATGGAGAGAGGGGATCACAACAAAGGGAAAAAACAACCCGGGCCTCTTTTCTGGCTAGGGGAATTGTGTACACTACGACAAAATCCTAACACGCGATGAGCCATTTTGGTGAATGCTGGATCCGTCACAGTCACCTCACTATATAAACTTATCGCTCTGACCGGCCATTGAACACGAAACAAGCAGCATCACAGGAGCCATGCATGCCTCTAGCTAACTCGTATTTAACGCTGTGCCAACACACTCGACAAATTCTTACTCCACGCTCCCCCAATTCACACAGTTTACAAAAATGAGGTTGCAAGGGGTCGTCAAGTGTGGCATTTAAATTTTCAACAATACTTTTGCAGTTGGCGTGCTCGCCTACAGGCATTAGCCTCGTATTTCTAATTTGCCACATGACGAAAGATGGTAAGACATCTCAGAGGCAGTACTGGGATCGTTCTGAATTAACAAAATACTAATTTTGTGGGTTATTCTGTGCTCAAGCAGCATCCACTTACGTAAATAGCTTCTGTTTATTTCTTTAACAGCTATTCAGCTTCATGCGTTTGCCTGGAATAAACCGAAGTCGTTCAGATAACAGTGCCAACCTCCATCCTGTTATGGGTTTTTTGAAACCAAAAAATGGTGAAATGTTAACCAGCCGCATTGTGTGGACAAGGTGATTTTGCGGCATCTATTGTGGACGACAGAGAAACCAATGCATCTGGCGATTGCTGAAAAGAACACAGGCCTCTTCCTCTTCGCTACTTCGGCGCACTTGTAGCGAATAGGGATGGATCTCGATAGATGCCGAGCTTGAAAGTTACGAGAAACAGACCTGACACAATGTCGAAAACATACCACTTACATCACTTTTCAATAACTTCTCGGGCAAACTCAACATCGCCTCCCGTGATATTTTATCTCACATTATCCATCTCTCATCTTCAACAGCCAGTTTTTGCAGACGCCAATTCTGTAGCACTGTGGTGGCATTTCGGGTATGAATGGCCGCTCTCCCAAGGGTTGTGAGAACTCACGCATAAGGTTACCTAAGGTAACTCCATTCAATATGGCACCAATGTTTTCCGTAATAATGAGTGATCAAGTCAGCAGATCTCCGCAATTAATTAACGACATTTAAATCGACATCTATGCGTTTATCCATCGTGAGCCAAATCCCAATGTCTGATTCACCTTTCGCACAGTTGCACTGGACACTGCAAATACAGCTACGCGATCCAATAGTGTTTACGCGTTGATAAAAAAGACTACATACAGTAAGTGTAATCTTGGTCGTCAGAGTAACCTGATTCCTACCCACCTTGAGTCGCGCTGACACCCAGACAATAGTGGTGTCTACCGTGACAGACAAAACGTGGTGTCTTCGCGGGCATCAAAGTTCAACAGTTCAGCAAAAGTGCTGAGGCCAAGCAACTTAGCACGTGTGATCAGTGACAGGCGCCTTCCAGTGTAATGGCGCGATGGGATTCACTGAAATTAAACTTCGCGTGCATATCAATCGGTCTGACAAATTGGAAAACAGGCCACACACTAACGGTAAAGTGAATCAGGTGCCTAAGGTAAACAGACGAGAAAGCATGCAGTTTAGGCATGATAATTTGGGCATTTTTTGTTTCCCGTGTAGCTTTCTTTGTAGGCTACCTCGCAGCAAGTGACGTGGTTGATCATTCCTGTTAATTGCAAGAGAGCATAGGCGTCGCAATGCTCTGATTGCTCTGATCGGCCATTGTTTTGTGACACCAAAGTCACAACCCAACGCTACATTAACTGACAATTATCGCTTTGATGTCTTGAAAGGTGCGTTAAAAGACATTCTTGCTGGCGCAAGTAGGCCCAATCGAAATTATCTGACGCCTGTCAATAGAAATGACTGTTTCGAAAATTCTGGGATGATGCCTCAAGATTCTGTGTCGCTTGGTTTAACGTGATTAAACGCATTACCAGCAATGTCAGAAGCAACTTCTGGGCACATTTGTGCATTACACTAAGCCAAAATTGTGACATGTTACAAGGCCTTCCAGTTCCATTGAGTTTAGCTTTGGAGAGGCGCTAACCTTCTCACCTGTCTGCCTTATGTGCTTCCTTCGACTGGTTTCCGCAGCATATCCCCAATGTGACAATAGAGGCCTTCCCATGTCAAGCCGTAAGCCGCCATTCAAAGCGTCTTAAAAGTAACAGCTGGTTTTCAAATTCGAAACCAGACACGCACAACTCTTCGGATGCGCGGTACTGGTACGACACAGTGCAGAACGGACAAGACATAATAACTGAAGTTATTTAACATTCGTACTTTAACATAATCCAGACACCTCTTCGTTCATACAATAAGTTGGTTTCCTGAAATTAGTAGGCAGCAGCAAAAGAACTTCAACATAGTCCGTCACCTAGAGAATCAGCACCTGTCTAAGTTTTAGACTAACTTGTGTGGTTCAGTAGATAGTAAGCTTGATCACAACGCCAGTGCCAAAGCCACATGATGCTCCCGCCTTAACTGACGCCAGCGCATCCTATGTCTTCTCTACAAATGTTCGACATTTGCTAGTTTCGATGCTTACCACACCGACTTGCCGGGATCTCACACCGTAAAACGAAACATTCGTGTCATAAGCACTCTAATAAAAGGAGAACTCATTCATCTCCAAATGTTTCTACGCACTTTCCCTCTCCTCAATTACCTCGTCACCTTCCATGGTGAAACAACGAGACACTCTAGTGAAAACTTCGGTTGTTAACACAACATCGCATTTGAAAAGGAAAAACAGACGAGGCACGATTCCACAAATGTATTTCTTGGTCCTGCAGGGATGCAGACAAGAAGAGATGCCCGATTACAGCTTTCGTTCCTCACTGGGAATTCTGCTGCGCTGTCTCCAGGTTGTGAATGCCTTTACAAGGACGGCACTGGGGACCGCTCCCATGAGTGGGACGAAGAAGAAGCTAATCAGATTTGCAACTTTCACGGTCGGAGAAAGAAGGGCGTATTGAATGCACGAGAATGCCCCTGCCAGCGACCCACTGATGCCATACAGCGTCCCAAACTGCTCAATCGGAAACGCAGTCATAATGAAGGCACTGATCGTGCTGAACAGGAAGCCACGCATCACCACAAGGAAGAAGAAATTTACATAGTAAAACATCGGCGAAGCAATAAACACCAGTGCGCTCAGACACGTGGCTGCCACAGTCACCACTACCATGGCTGCTGCATGAGGGCAAAGACGGAGCCAGAAGACCGATGATTTAGCGCCGAGCGCCAAACACTCTGCCACTCGCGAATGCATCCTCGCCCGGAGGAAATCTATGCTGGAGCCGCACGTCACTCCCGCGAGGATCCCACCAGCCAGAGCAAAGGAGAGAGTCTGACTCAGGTGCATCACGGTCTCCGGTTGACCGGGAAAATGATCCTCCATTAGAATTGAAAACTGAGTCAAGAAAAATGTAAACCGAACCATCGCGAAGGAGAAAAAGCAAGTGATGAGAATGAATGGCAGTGATCGGAGAGAAGTTAACACTGTGGGGTAGAATTCATGGAGCATCTTAGATATCTGGCCTTCGTGTGCCAGTGACGTCTCGACTGAAGCCTCTTCATCCGCCTTCTCCGTGTCTCCCATCTAAACACCAAATAACAAGTGTGGCATCTAAGAAATTGCAAAACCGGCGCAGATGGCTAAACATTTACATGGAAATCACTAAGTGGCTCTAGCACTCATTTACAATTGCTTCGTTTGCTTGCACTGTGCATGCTCTACAAGATCAAACTGGAATTCGCCATAGTTTACACTAAATGTGACGTTAGAGTGTAAATTTGCAGAAATTCAAAAATTACCACTTTTGCGTGGGTTGAATAAAGCGCCAAAATTACGCCCCCATTTGTAAGGTGATGGTGATTATCTGGTGGGAAAGACATGGTGGTGCATGTTGGGTGGGGGGGGGCTGCGGTCATGCGTGTGACATCGAGCGCTAGAGGTGTGTCGCCTCGAGCACATTTGTCTCTTTTCAACACTGATCAGTAAATATATGTAAGGTGGCGTTTTTCCAATTCAACCGGCAAACACCTCAGCGATTTCTAACCATTAACGACAACAACGAAGCTAGTCGCAGCAGTTGCACATTCAATTTATTCCGGTGAAACCCAAGATCCCTGCTCTCAAATCACGTTAGACCTCCAACCAATTGTTTCGCAAACCGAGCATATTTCGTCTGTTGCATGTCATTTGACTAATTTGTGACTGGCAGGTTTTAGCGCAGGCACTACTGAGACATCGCTGGAACCCGTCGGCTGGAACGAAATACCAGAGTGGCCAAATAAACAGAATCCTTCACAGGGTTGGAAATTGAAATCAATTTTTGAATTACTTTGCGAAACTCACTACGACCGCCTCCGATTTCAAAAGCAAACAGTGCCCGGTGTTTCACAAGAGCCCGTTCCTTCACGCTGGCCTGAAGAATGCATCACACCCAACTTTATCACCGGCATTTTCCGAGTACGGAATGTGAACTGAATGGCAACAATAAAGTTACATCGTCGAATTGCGACATGCACTACCAAGTGACGCAACCGACGATGTTTTCATGAGCCCCGAACAAACACGCACGACCTCCACCACCTAACAATCGAGACTCAGCTAGACGCAAATTCGGGCTTTTTAAAGTATCCCGGCCACTACACAGAAAGTCCCCTCCACATTTCCAACATGAAACTTCTGCAGAAACAACGTTTCGACTGAAATAAAAGCATTTACGAAAAGCCTAATTTCATCCAGGGTGCAAAGTCAACGCACAATGGTCCAGCGGCCACAGGTTCTGTGCGGTCGTCACAGAGCATGCATCGTAGATAAAATTCGATAGTACAGCAGGAATGCCTAGTTAACGTACCATTATTACTTCCACTGACTTGTCCTCTGGAGCACTGGAGTTGATTGCAGCCCGGAATACCGACATGTCGGACATCCGATAAGTTGTCACAAACAGACTGCTAAATAAATTCATCGCCAATCCCACTCCTGCCAAGAGGAAGAAGGTCAAATTATAGGAGTAGCCAGCACCGTAAGCTACCGCGAAAACGGCAAACACCGAAGACGCAGCGTCATAAGAACCAGTTATGAGCGCGAGAACCAACGTAGAGGTCTTGTTGAAAAGTTTGGAAATTGAAAAATTGCAGATGAGACCTGCCATTCCACCCACACAAACGCAGATACCCGCGGGAAATATTACCCAAGAATTCGCACTATTGGCAATGCCGAAAAGGACAGCTCCAATCGAGAACAAAATTGAAGCACTTAGCTTCACAATCCGAAGCCCAACGTGGTCCACAAGAAAGCCGACAATAAAAAGCAAAACCATTTGCACAACCATGTAGGTGGTGAACGCGTAGCCATACATTGTAACCTGTTCGTTACAGCCTATGCTTCCTGCTGTTATGTTCTGACAAAGATGGCTGTAAATGCTTTCTTTTTGGAGAACTGGGATGAGAGCATTGAAGCCAAAAATGATGCCACCAAAGAAGAGCATTTCGATTGAGCCAAAAACGATGCCAATGACCTGCCGCAATCTCAGAGGCAGGACTCCATCTAACTTCTGACCTAAAATACAACAATATAATCAGTACCTGTCAATGTAATAAATCAGTTGTGACACCAACGCGACTTTGTACGTTGGAATTGTGTGTTTTGCCTCAAACAGTGCATTTAACAGACACAACAAATGGGTGCAGGTTCCCTACACACAGTGGACATTCATTGGTTTCACTAAAATCATACAAATTGGTTCGGAGAATTTGGGCAAGATTTGAGTAGATGCGAAAGCAAGTAACTGTTCGACAAAGTTGAAGAGCAATTCTTGTTACCCATGGTAAAGTGGAAGGTTTCCAATTCCATCGCATGATAACCGAAGGCGCTATTTTGCACTTGTCAGTGAATGTCTGCGTAACCAAACCGTCAACCCTCACACAACGGAATCAAGCAATGTTTGACAACTACAGTGTAACATTTACATGTTGGTCTTGATGTATCCGTTGTTTCACTTCTGATCCTTACTGACCCACGCTTTCAACTTGATCACTGAATGAGCTGTGATCATATTGGACGGAGTTTAGCGCGTACGCAGTGGATAGAATGCATACGTTGCCGGACCTTCCGGATCATCTACTTCAATTTGCGTGTTCCTTTTTTCTATCCGCCTGAACAATAAGGCTGATGTGAACGCTAATTGATTGCATGCAAGCAACCTCTACTTCTCATCACAATAAAACGCGATTTCACGGAAATCCAGTATTTGCTAGTTGAACGTGAGGAAAGCAGGCATACGTGCAAACATCCACAACCATGTTAATCAATTAAATTATCTCGTGCTATATGAGGTATGATAACTACGAAAGACAAACAATGCACGTTTGATTTCTGAGCCAGTAAGCTGCCATATATGCAGAGAAGTTGACACTCAGTGGAGCACCTTCTCAAGCCTCCTTTTTCATGTACAGCTTAAAAAATTATGCGTGATGTGTGCTGTCAATGATCAAATGTCTGTGTCAACTAGCAGATAAGTAAAGTATCTCCTGCAACTTACAGCTTCTGCACAATGCTATTTCTAACGAACAGTTTGGTTCAGGCGAAACTGCTGTCATCTGGCATAAGTAATTACCCAACCTTAACCTCAACAATGGGTTTCTCATTAACCGTCACCTGTTCAAGTGATTCCCTTGTGCACATGTGTACGAGCAAGGACAGTTGCTAAGTGGTGCCCTTAGAATCTCTACGACCAGATACCACCAAATAAAGTAGCTAGAATTTCCGCACTTTCGAGTAAAAAATAAAAAGCAGCCAAAGGAAATAGTCCTGATTTCAAACATCTTCGTTGGGGCCTAGAAGAAAGCGTCTAATATTACGAGGTATCACAAATGCTTATTAAAGATAGGTCAATCCGATTGGTCACTCGAGACTACACAATTCACCGTAGTCATCAGTTTGTCACCTACATCAAGTTAGCTCGTGTAAGTGCAATAAACGTGCTACACCGCCAGAGGTCCTAGAATGTCTCTAATTTTAAACAACGTTTTGCTTCGTTTTGTGTAACCTTCTAAACTAAACACGACATAAAGACTTAATTCGACATTTAAAATCTACACAGATTTCACTTATGTGCTGTTAATATTAGTGTCTATTTACAATAATCAAAAAAGTTGATATAATTGCATATTAGATGTCGGTATCATTATAAAGTAAAAAGGACATGTTAACAAATCGGCAATTACATTTATCCATATCCCGTGTCACACCGTTCCGAGAACAAATTTGCCCGACGAATGACAACCTAGACCGAGCTCATGATGGTGAAGGGTTTAAACAAAGCCTGAATGCATTGTTTGTGTGGCGAATTATTGACTAACCGTATTTTTTTTTAATTTATACACTAAATCAACTGCAGCTTGATCTTTACTTTTTCCTAATTGGTTTTTATTCTGTCAATCGACTAAAAATGAGATTTGCAAAAAAATCCATTTATCTTCCATGCTCCAATTGTAAGCCGAAATGCCTCTAAAACGTCTAAAATCTATCCTTTTTATGCAGCCTACGGGATCGCGACACAATGTCGGGAACGTCACTGGTGCTTTATCCGGTTTCAATTTGAAGTTTGGTTAATTGCATAATTGTATATTTTTCCGGTGACATGTGCATCCAATGTCAACTGCGTGTTCATGCTGATCGCTCGCAAATGCCTTCATTAATATTTTAACTCGTACATCATTCAAAACAGGAAATCAATTTCATAATGCCTTCTTATCACGACGCACTCTTCAACACATCGAGGAATTTACAGCTTTGAGCGGCAAAGAATCTGTGGAAAAACCTGTGGACCACTTAAATAGCTGAAACTGTGATAATAAATTCACTTGCTGCACCTCATTTTACATATGCTCCACCTCAGTAACCCAGTTCTAGACCCCACGTGCGGTAAGAATTTGTGAAAAACTAACCCACCGGCTTACAAGACCTCGGTACTTTAAGTCCCAAGAGCAATGCCTCAGTAGATCATAGTTCATTGCAGAAAATACAGAAAATCCGACAAATCCAGAGGTTCAAGCAACTGAAAAAAACATGTATGCGCAATAATAAATTATTACAACGATTTCGCGCACGGTGAACAGCCACTGAAGTTGACCAAGTTAAAAGAGGAGAGTCGAAGAAGGAGTGAATAGCGTGTGCAGAAGAAAGAAAGCTAAGGTTTCATCCTATAGCTCAGGCAACAAGGACGCAGACTCCGGACCTGCTGTCACAACGGATTTTGTGGGGGAACCAGTCCTGTTTGTTGGTTTCTTGTCTTTCCACTGCTTTTGTGATGTACTGATCTGAAGTGCAAAAGAAATATTGAAACCACCCTTTTAATCGCAAAGCCCATATGATTAACGCACAAAATACAAAGTGATTATCCTGGTGTTTCAATATCACCAAATCTACAATTTTTGAAAAAAAAATCAATCAGAGATTAATGTTCAGCAAGCCACGCGAGCAAATGCAAAAACTGCTCAATCGGAGCCTGTATTGATCGTGCCCAATATAATAGGTCGGCTAACCACGCGGTAATAGTTCAAATTCCAGGCAGTCACCATCAGCGTACATACAAAACATTTATTAAGGCTCATGAAATACACCACAATGCAAATTCGCTGGGCTATTGGAAAATCATTCATAATAATTGATGTGCTTTATTTGTTAGTGATTAAGTGCTCCATTTTGTGTCGAACACAACCCACATTTCAACGCATCTTTGCGTCTACATAGAGAATACATCAGTTACTGAACCAATATTGTCCAATAGCCCCAGCACACGAAAGTCAGCGACAAATGAATATCTACAACCGTTGAACAACATTCTCCTCACCAAATCAAACATTATGCTGCTTCTTCTGGCATTAATCAGGCCGTTCGTGTAACTGCTAAATACTAATAGTGATAAGAATGGTAATGGGAGTTGAGCTGTTACGTCAGTTCTCAAGTCCCACGGCCACACGAAATAACTCACCTTATCGCCCATGGTTACAGCCATGCCTTGAGTTTTAGCACGAATCCGAACATGACCGGAAACGGGAGCATCGTCTGTGGGTTTCTCCAAACAGAGATTGCCTAGAACATGCTCACCAAACACAGAACAGGCATAGAGAGTTGCGCAGAGGTAGTTACATTCACCGCGCAATGCCTCAGGAGGAGTTAGGCAACGAAAGTTTGTTATTTTCGTCACATTGTCCAAGTACGTATGAAGATCAGTTACCTGTGTGCTAACAGTCACCTATAAAAAAACACACAAAGGTTTCAAATTGTTGCTATTGATCCATTCAATCTTTGGAAATGATTGGCGAGATCAGATCTTGCACTGAGCGTCATCTACGACATCCATGGACGTTGCAGTGATCGTTACAACCACCAGGTTGTGTACGGCTACACAAAATCCCACCAACTCTAACACCAAACCATAACATTGAACAAGAGTGTCTACCTATTTATTACGCTCCTCTTGATCTCTGCCAGCTACGATGTCGTCGTCAACATATCAACTACCCAAGCCAGTTCCACTAGCACATTATAAGATGCTGCAATTGTTCTGCCGCGGCACGTAATCCGGAAGGCAGACGTACATGCTCAATTGAGTCGAAGTGTTCCTGGTGCCATTCAGGCCTGTCAGATGGTTATTCTACGACCTGATAATACGCTCGTATTAAATGTTGCCTACGAGCACTGGCCCGCCGCAAAGGTAAGACAATAAGTCGTGTTGACGTGGTATAATGTAGTGCTCAGATATGGTGAATTTGAACGCCAATTACCAACAGTTTTTCTAGAAACCGTATGGAAAGCCAATAACCAGCTACCTTTTAATTAATCGCCGGACTATCTTATATCACATCATTAGTTCAACCCCGTGCGTATACCTGGGCGAATCCGGTTGGAGAAAGTCGACGTACTCTACGTTAACTGTACCACCAATTGTCAAATTAGTGTGCACGACGTTATTAAATTCAAGTCTGCACATGGGAGGGGTCGACAAGGCCACCAATTCATGACAGCAAATTATGACGCGAGGTGCCCAGGTAATAACAAGACATTGCGACTGAATAAACCACCAGCCATTGTTTGCGCCGACGGTTTCTAATTGAACTAAAGGTCGTGCTGGTAGCAGTAGGGAATATTCCCTCGTCAGCGGACTCAGCGTAAGTCAACACAAAGGATACTTCACTGGGTATCCAATTAGGAGATTCAAAGTGTAACTGGTGATTTTCACGTGTGCAATACACAAGGATTGTCCAGTTTCTTCGAATAACGCTAGAATCAATCTGCTTGTTGCAATTTCTACAGTAGGCAGGCAAAGAGTCAGTACGTTATTGATCTACACCAGTCTAGCAAAACACCAGGTGATTATGACGCGATAGTGAACTGAATTGTTGTGGGGCAATAGGGAATGCCCCTACCATTTGCTATTGCTAATTAAGATTCAGGTAGAATTCCAATCTCCCTCGAAATCGGCATGTCTCCCTGAAATTACCTTATTTTCCCACTCAAAGACGGACCACATGCGCCGAAATTCGGCATTCGAACACGTCGCCGGCTGGATGTACTCGAGGATGTCGATGCGAATATCCGAAAGGACAATCCAATTGGATTCACCTGCTGAACCCCTGGCGTCATACACTATGTTGCCGAAGATGATGCCGTTCTCCGTGGAGGAAACCTGTAGTGGGGAAGCAAGTTACAATAGAAGCAGTAGTTAGAGGATGCTCCTGGGAACGATGGCTAGATGTTCGAATAACACACAATGAATCATCGTAGAACTTCAATTCAACCATAATTAACCACATTAACAACCCACTGTGCTGTTTAACAGGGAAATATGAGCTCTTTGTTTAGTCATGATTCTGTAGCCAATCATTCCATCCATGATTTCCGTGGCGATGTAAGGCACGGTGGAGGCGTCTTTTCATCAAACAAAACGGTTAACGGAAGCCAACTGGTGACGAAAATCCGTCGTATTTAAGAGGAGTCTAGGACATCGCCATTGGTATGATCAAGCGTTGTGTCCATTGCATTAACACACACACACACACACACACACACACACACGAGACAGTCGTATTCCAGTCAACTCGGAAAACACAGCACCTTCCAACCTGCCTAGTCTCTTGCATTTTACTTGCATTCCTAGAAGGCCGAACGTGGGGTTTCGGTGTTGACTTGATTGCAACTGACACACATAATTAGCTAGGGCACAGAGAGTGAAAAATGGAAAACGATGAGGGTAAAAGGAGGCTACGAGTCAACAAAGGTTTGGCAGTGGATGGTCTCATGGTAACACAAGGAAGAGGGTAAATATTTGCAAACAGTGAAGACTTAAAATGAAGGACAGCAAAGGTTGGTCCTGTCGTTCACGCACTTTGCTTATTTGGCAAAAAGCATCAATTCTGGACGACGATCTCTGTAGCTGTGGCTTTCCGAAGTTTCCCCCAAAATGGTCGATATAACCGCCGTGTTACAATTCACTCACAGTTGGTTAAGTAGTTCACGACTGCGTACATGGTTTCTACCCACTCGTGGTTGAGGGCCATGGTGTTGGTCTTGAAGTACCAGCGGTTCTTCTGATCAAACCAGTGTTGGGCATAAGTCCCAGACGACCACTGTGATTTCGTTTACTTAAATGGTATAACCGCAAAGCCTGGATTCAAAGCTAACATCGCTCTGAATAAATGCCGGTGGACATTACGCATGACCCAGCAATTGAAACGGCAATAAATTCTGGTTCGTGAGCCTGCCAGTGATAAGAAGCAGTGGCGATATGAATATTCATCCACGTCAATTAGCAGAGCTTACTTCGGAAAAGGGGGTTGGTCGGCAGAACAGCGTGTTTTTGTAACTATTCCTCACTGTTTAGCAGCTGTTTTGCACAAGTTATTTAGGTTGCATCCTGAACCTAGGCCACAAAACACTTCTCATCGTGTTGCAAAAGAAATTTGAAAACAAGTTTGAATTTGAAGAACTCGTGAATTTCTTTCACGTAACTCAGCAAACTGAAAATACTACCTCCGTTTTTGCATCAACTTCTTCATTTCAAAATAACGAGTTACTTGTGGCTGAATTTTGATATTTTGTTGCACACACCGCATCCTCTCAACTAGCAAGGATTTTTCTCAAAAGCTCCTTGAACAAACCTAAAAAACATTTTTACTGACGAAACTACTAAGGCAAATATTCACACACTTGCCGTGTATAGCAGCACATCCCTGTTTTCAACTTAATCCATGAAATATTGCTTTTTAATGCCTTTCATTACATGATTGCCATGTGGGTGATGAGCTGAAATCCGACACCTGTTAGACAAATTTCTCAAGAAATTGCTTGCTAAATCCCGGACACAGATGCATTTAGGAATCGCGTTTAAGTGTCTATTGATAGTTTCCAATTCTGGATTGTTCAGACATGTAATCAGCACATGATTGGCGTCAATATTACCATCTAGCAGGTAAGCATTACATCAATGTATCTCCAGAATAAATATATGTGACACAACCACCACTGATTTTTAGATATATTACCTCGCAGACCACAGTTAAGCAAGTAGCCTTGCGAGTTGCAAGTTGAATCTTTTGCGCTATCACAAATACCCTTGCATTGGGGATAGCAATTATCGGGCGAGTATGCATATGGCTGACATATCCCAGCTTATTTAGTTGTAAAAGAAGTGCAAATTTTACTTACGACGGAAATCCTTTAACAACATGCCAGAACGACTGTGCTACCGCGGATTGAGTATAGTGTCGATGACTTCGCTAGCCC
>UXSR01000873.1:0-15340 GCA_900604375.1 Mesocestoides corti
TCGCTGTATGCGCACCTGGTCAACATTTCGGAGACTAAGGCCTCTGTATTCAAGTTTTGTTTTACCTGAAGTATTACGTCTCGTGTCAACCACTGGTATGTTTTTATCTCAATTTAATCAAAAACTAGGCATAATGGAGAGACGCTCTGCACCCACGTGGAATTTGCCCACACCCGATGTAAAGGCTGATTTGCCCCCTCTGAAGCTTTATAATAGTCTTACGAACAGCAAAGTAAGTATGAGGTAATTGCCGAAATCTTGCGGAACTTCACAGGTTTTGTTTGTTCCGAAGCGAGGCAAGGAAGTTTCGTGGTACTGCTGTGGCCCGACTGTTTATGATTCATCCCACATGGGTCATGCAAGGCAATCCTAATTAGCCACGATTTACTAATTTGTAATAGGTCATACATATCGTTCGATATTATTCGGCGCGTTCTCGCTGATTATTTTGGCTTTAAAGTCAAATATGTAATGAACATTACGGATATTGACGACAAGGTTCGGCCTATTTCGAAAGATAAAATAAATATCAGATTATCAAACGAGCTCGTCAGAACTATCTCATCGAAAGGTACTTTGAGGATGTCTCTTCTCTCAAGGAGGTCAAAGAGGATATTCGGTCTGCAATTAAGGCAAGTGTGGTGTAATACACCTACTTGTCTTGGTTGAAAATCGCCCGGATTATTTTTGTGCATTACAGATGATGGACGAGAAATCGAAGTCGCACCCAGAAATGGACCAACGCGTGTTTCTCAAACGGGAAGCAGAACGCCTTCGTATGCTGCTTACAGCCCGCACCTCCGTTACCAGTTTGCTCACCGGCGCCCAGGATGCGCTGGCTGCCTACTTGGATTCCAAACATGGCTCGTCTATTTGTGATTACAAGATTTTCGAATCTCTCCCACGTCGTATGGAGCAAGAATTTCACAGCGACATGCGAGCTCTGAATGTAGGCTTTCAATTTAGTTTTCAACACTGGTTTTTTTAATCTTCCATGAGCTGTTTTACTTATTTAGGTTCTCGATGCTGACAAATTGACTCGCGTTAGTGAGTATATTGGACCGATCGTTGCCTATATTCAGACAATCATCGACAATGGGTTTGCGTAAGTTATCATATCCAGTGTTTGTTGAACAAACAAACAGTCTTCTAGCAATGCTTATCACAGAAATAGGTAGTACTACAAGAGATAATGGGTGTTGGAAAGGGAAGTGAAAGTGAAGCACTAATAGCATTGTAGTTCGCAATTGAAACACGAATTTTATGACCAGCTCTCCCGTTACATTAACTGAAAGCTTCTTCACGAAGCTGCGACCGGAATATGTTACTTGGCAGCACTACTTGAAAAATAACTACTTGCCTTGTAATCTGCTTTATTGTTATATTTTTCATATCAGCGAAAATAATCTCAAAACTTCTCTTAAGGTGAGCTGAAACCATAATTCTATTCTGATGTCCAGTTATTAAAATGTACAATCTCACATTGCCAAATATCTTTATTTTCAGAAGTTCCGGATTTAATAATAATTTATGAAGCACCAATCGCCGTGCCAATAATTGGGACTAGGATGTTGAGGCTATTATTTTTATTTCTAGACAGAACTTAATGGTTAAACTCCCGTTATTCAACCTCGAATTTTATTTCAAATCCTGAAATTGTTTTTGCCAATTTTTAGATAGCTGATGAATCCAATGTTTTAATGTGTAGTACGGTCTTTATCTATGGCCAGCGTCATACCATGTTACATTCTTCACTTTCGGCTTTTCCATGCTGACTAAAATTGCCATGTTGATTTATAAGGTATGTTGTTGAGTCCGGCTCGGTATACTTCAACACAAAAAAGTTTGCTAACACCGAGGGTCATTTCTACGCGAAGCTGGTACCGACGGCTTATGGCGATGTTGCAAAGCTTGCATCAGGGGAAGGTGATCTCTCAGCGGCCGAGACGGAGAAACAGACCTTCAGTGATTTCGCCCTCTGGAAAGCTTCCAAGCCCGGTGAGCCCTCGTGGCCCTCGCCATGGGGACAAGGACGTCCTGGCTGGCATATTGAGTGCTCTGTCATGGCTAGTGATGCGTTCGGGGAGTCTCTGGACATTCACACCGGCGGTGTTGACTTGAAGTTCCCCCATCATGACAACGAACTAGCACAGGCTGAGGTGAGCTTATTGTTATTACTAGATAGGAATTTTGATACCTTGTCGTGCACACTTTGTCGCATTTCACAATAAATCTAAGCGGCACCATCACCAAGTACCCTTTACTAAAAGCTTTGCTCTATCTTGATCCATGGTATTATTCCAAATCTAAAAATTATATATTTTGTGTAGGAGCAACCTGAGGATGTGTTTGTTCCCATCTTCGAAGTCGTAATGCGGGCTCTAGCCAATGCAAACAGCACCTAGACTTAAGCTCATGTGAACGGGCAGAAGCTCAAATCCGGTGGGGTACTGTCTGGAAAAAATTGTTGTCAACAGACAGTCCATGGCGTACTTTGTCGAATGTTTGCAGATTTTTCGATTGAACATCCCATTTCTGTTGGGAAAATTTTGACTTAACTACCTTACTAATTTAGAAAGTTCCTCTCACTTTCAACTGCGAAGTTGTGTAGTATATTTGCCTTAAATGCCCTCATTTTATCAATAATCGAGCACCAAACATTAAAACTCATCATGTGAAAGGCTTTTTAGTTAAACCATTCAGATATAATATACAAGTTCTAGGCTCTAGCTCATTAGTTCCGAGGGACATTAATTTCTTCCTCTTCAAACAACTTATTTGTTTCATATGTGTAATGGTGAAATCACTTAACCACTTTAATTTCAGGCTTTCTTTGGCCATTCTCATTGGGTGAATTATTTCCTTCACGCCGGCCACTTGACCATCAGCGGATGCAAAATGTCTAAGTCACTGAAGAACTTCATCACAATTCAGGATGCCTTGAAGCAGTACTCAGCTCGTGAACTTCGCTTCGCCTTTCTTCTCCACAGTTGGCGGGACACCCTGGACTATGGCGCTGAGACAATGAATCAGGCTTCGGCCTTCAACAAAACTGTCAGCGTAGGTTTTTTGTCACCAACCTACAATGCTTTAACAAAATTAATATCTTGTTTGCTTATTTATTTACCTACTAAATGCGTTTCGGCGCTGCCAAAGTGTTACTCAGGTGAATGAAATCAGTGCAAGTTTAGCTTCAGCTTTTTTCACTTGACCACAGAGCGACCCAGAACTAACTTGCATGTCTCGGAACCCCGTTATCGGCTATGCCTTGCATGGCTTTACTGTGTTAACATGATAATGCTATAGTTCTGCTTGTTACTTTTTCGAATTCTGCTACGGCTGCTTATTCTTACGGCTTGGTGGCAATCACTCACTTGGATGAATATGCATCCCAATGGTTATACTTATTGGGTTGACTGCCACAACAGTTTTGTCAGTTAAATTGCCAAGCGAAGCTATAGTTGCTCAAACCTCAGTACTATTCTCCGGTTATTAGGTGCTGTCGATTTGGTCGCTAAGTCAACTTTTTAAGGATCACAAGGAGAAACACATGTCAAATAATGACACAAAACTAGGGACAATCCATTATTTTAGTTCTTGTCCTATGTTCCATTTGTCCTGTGTGTTGAATCCGTACGAACTACTTCAGATTTCATGTCTCGTTATCAGCTTCTAGTGGATAAAATCTCTCCGTTGAGCATATTGGTCGATGGGTGTTTTGAGTTTGTCACTGCACCACATGCCTAGCTCTCCATCCAAACCTAAAAGGGATAAAATTCAACATCGGAACAACTGTGTTAACTTGTCAGAAGCACCAAAGTGTGGCCTTTATTTCCACATTACTGCACACCAGCAGTCTGTGTTCCATAAGGCAATTAATCAGACCACGCTGAATACCTGGCCGTCTTTGAAGGCATTGGCTTGTGTGTGCCAGGTTTTAAAGGCAGCAGTCAAAAGCCCTTGCTGTTTGCTCGTAATGCTGCCACGCAACTTCCTATCCACGATCTTAACATTTTGCATCCAGTGCTGAAGAAGAGCGCCGCTTTGGGCGAAGTGGCACCCCAAACGTCAAGCAGTGAGGTTCAAAATTCTATTTTTCGTCTTCGTTCAACCAAGTCTCGTGAAAGCGCAACAATTGATTAGATTGACAAAAGTAATCAAAACTCTTTAACGTACGTGCAGCACAGGTTGAAGTTCTTGCGAGAATCTGTAACTTAAGTGGGATAACTAAATGCCACCAAACCAATGAACAAAAACTCCTGTCTAACGAGGTTTTCTGATAATGTTAAGGCTTTAATTTAGTAATAAATTTCAAATCTGGTGTATATTAACAATAGCGACCTCTCACTATAACTTATATATAACCTGATCTACTTTATTTATTGGACGAAAGTTGTTTTGTATCTTCTCGTAGGACTTTCTTTTCAACGTCTCACACACCCTGCGACTGCTCTCTTCTGCTAAACCAGACACCAATGATGAACTCCCAGAAGCCCTCAATCTTTCCGAAGCCCTTGCCGTTGCCGAGAGAGAAGTTTTTGAGGCACTTTGTGGTAAGACACCACTCGTGCACACAATGCGTATATCATTTTCTCTATTTGTAACATCCCTTTTGATTAAATCAGGGCCATTAAGTCTGCGCTTTAAACCAGGCACTATTCGATATTTCCGATACAGTAAAGATTTAGTTTTTTTTTAAAATTAATAATGAGTAGAGAAGTATTATCCGTTTTAATGTTATATTTATCATTGCTAAAACGGTACTGGGTGATTTTGACTAGTTTTTACGACATGTAGAAGTGGGCATTTTTGTGTTACCTGTACTCATGGTACTCATATCAACGTAATTTTGGTCGTCGGCCGTAAACTTCGCTGTTGTTCTCCTTAGTTCCTGGCTTTGCTCCTCATACACGTGCACGTGTCGTTCACTTCACGTCAATCACACGTTTCTCTCCCTCCTGTCCATTGTTTCATGGTTCTTATGGATAACCATCTTTCAAAGAATGTAGATGTTTCCTCTGCATGGCCTAGATAAACGAAAGGTTCCGATATCTTACTAAGTCATGCCTGCCCGTCCAACAGTTCAGGCGTCGTCATGGGCTGATCATGAGCTGCATGTGATTATTTTGTGAGGTTCAGAGCCTAAAGAAACTAGATTAGTTATAATTAAGTCTTCACTAGGGGCCAAATATCTCCAGACATTATAATCAATTGCTCTAATTTTTAAAATGTTGGCTATTGATGACACCACATGCCCTGTTAGCTGGTTAGTGGTTAGAGTGGATAGAAGGGAGTTTATTCTGTCAGAGCAGATGCATTAAAGGGTGGTACTAAGGCCTCGACGTCAAAAGGCGCAGTAGTTTGCCTCTGCATACTGTTTTTAAATGTGCGAATTCATTTCTGATCACATCGGGATCGAGTTGAGTTCGGTGGCAGTATCATTGAAGACAGTAAATCGCTTGCTGTTTGAAAAACGCAGTTTTATGATGCTGATAGGCAGCTTCAGGCCCTCCGAATGCTTTATAAAAGAAGGTCAAAAACACCTCCCTGCATTGTTTCACCCGTGTTAAGCAGCACTACGTCATTTCACCATGTTTTTTTATTATGAACAAAATCCTCCAATTGTTGTCAGATTTTATTGATAGAAATGCATTGCATGTTTGATTTACCTTTCATTTTAAACCAGACCTTAAGTCTAACTTTCCTAGTCGTCATTAGTACATCAATGCACTTGTCCGACCGCAATGGCTCTCATAATTGCTTTTCAGCCACATTCCTCATCCATTTGCACTGCAGGTACTCTCTATGATTCTGCATGGTTTTGACCAACCACACCCGACCTATTTTGTATTTGCCCAGACTCAATTGACACGCGCCGAGCAATGTCAGCCATCCGGGAGTTGATCAACGCCTCAAACCAGGCCGAGTGCTCCCAGCCCCTCGCCTCGAGCTCGCCGCACTTAATTCCGCGAGCGCACCAGTCCTACGCAATTGCTGCATTCATCCTCCGCCTGCTGGGAGTGTTTGGTGCCGCTGATGGCACGGGTGTCGCAAAGGCCTGGACAACCGTCGGCAGGGGAGGTGGTGGACCTCCGCCGATCACGGTAGATCAAGTTGTTAAGGCTGCCAGCAAACCTGTTTGGGTTTCCATGGACGCACCAAAGGTGGAGGTTCTCGCAGCAGCCCTTCATGGTGCCTTGTTAGCGTGCAATCAGTTTATAAGCGATTTGCAGGACGCGGCGGCAAACGGTAATCAGGACTTTTCAGCGTTAACATATTTTTTTAAACACCCTATTATCTGGTTAATGAAACTGCAAATTAGTTAGGTATGGCGATTTTCAACTGAAAAGACATACCAAGGTGCAGTGAGGCGAGATTTGCTGATAGTTTTTAGGTATCAGTATTTCTGAATCGAAACGGCTCATGTCCACAATTGTCTTAATAAGCCAACAATACCGAAGCATTCAACTGGTTCCCTTATTTTTTTTAAAAAAGCTGCAGTAGTATAAATGGTTAGCCTTGAAGTCATCGAAGTTTAATTCCATCGACGCCAAGTAAAATCAGCACTAGTATGATTGGCAATTTGGATTTTTATTGGATAAACAAGTGCATTTATTACCTTAAGTCATTCACTAACATCATTTACACATATTTGGACTGGAAATGCGCCAAGTCACTTGTAATAACTACTTGCAAAGGACCGCGGCTTAGCACGTACATCCAACCTCAGAGCTTCTTTTCTTGGTCCTTGTTTTTTCCATTCTAGTGATTATCTTAAAGTAACTCATGATCTGCCTCCTCAGGTAGCTACGACTTTGGAGGTCAAAAATTTGCCATTGTCTTTTGTATCGCTGGCGACGTATTCGACGCACTTAGAGATACTCATTTAATGAAAAGAACCACGATCTTGTCGAGCCGCTTCGTAAATTACTCCGATACATTTGGCGGTGAAGTCGTCTGTCAACTTGTTCAAAAATGATAAAACGAGAACTTCGAGCTAGTCGTTAAACAAAATCTAATCATAATACAGTTGCAGTCTTCTCTCAAGTGTGCACGAAACCGTTGCCACAAAGTTGCCTACATACCGGCATTTTGCACTTTAAAGGGCCATCAAAGTCTGTGGTAGGAGTGCATTATCGGCTTAAGTTATCGAGATACATCTCCACGGCTTCTTTCACCGCACTAGGCGTGCATTTTTACTTTGGATTGCTTATTTGCGGTACTGACCTCACTGTAACGCGTTTCATCGTTTGTGGTGTCAGTAAGGATTTCGGCCTACCCGGTGTGGCCCCTACTGGATGATTCCATCTTCGATTGCACCAGTGCATTTGCTGGATTTGTTAATTTTGTAATTCTACACCGTCGAGGTCGATCTCAGTGCTGGTAAGGTGTGACATTTTTTAATGATGCCACGACTCTAAGTGTAGGCAACCCGAGGGGTCTAACACAACTAAATCTTTCCATATTCCTTTGTGGCTCTAATAATATATTTGTTCATCTTTGCAGCCAATGAAGTGGATGCTATTGTGAGAAACTTCGAAGCCTATTTGAGGAAGGAATTCAACCTGGATTTAACTAGCCTGCCCAACGATGCCTTAGGTACGTTCTCTTTTTTTATGTTGTTATGGTTGCACTACTGGGTGTGCGACCGCAGATCAAGACCTGCTTCCTGCCTTCCACACGTTTATGTGCCTGTGTGATGCTATGAACCCCTTTACTTCTCTCGTACACGTGTTAATGTATCATGCTCTGCCTATCGGCGATCAGCATGTTGATTGCTCTTAACCGGTAGGTTTCTTTATGCAAACTTTGTGCGTTGCGAGTGTTTTGAGACTAGCACTCTAGCACATTCGTAATTCGTGACCTCTTTTAAAGGTCATTGCACACATTCAACGTGGCCTACCGTTTGTGCAACCTTCGTACACGACACACGTTTGCTAGCACGCAGTATACTGCTTTCACCCGCCGTCTTATGTGGCAGCCCATTTCCAACAGTTTCCCTTAGTAAAACTTGACTTTATGCCTGGCTGAGTGTCTTCAGTTCATGGGGTTGTTTTGATTTAACCTTTTTTGCCTTATGTGGTCAGCAACTTTAATTTGGCCCAAAGCAAATCCGGAAGCTGGAATCAGTCAGAAATGCCATCACCTCTATCACTGTCCACTCTTTCAAGCTGGTTTTCATCTTAGCCACTAGTACAATGCTTCTCTCATGGCACCTCCAAGCTACGTACATCCCAGACGACTTCTGTCGCTACAAAACGCGAAACACTATTTTGAAGTAAATGTTACTTTTTTCCAAAAGTAGTGCTCGCTCGCAGGACTTGTATTCATGATTATGAGGATATTTATTCGTAACCAAAAGGCTCACTGAAGTCGACGTAACTTAGTTAGAGAAACACCAAAATCTATAATTTTAATAAGCACAATTAAAAGCAAAAAACGGACATTTCTCTGTTCACCTACCTAACATTTACATCACAAGTCGGTGTTGGTGCCCATTGAGTCACTGTACTGAAAGTCCACAACTTTATTTTCGTTGCACTTAAACGTATTTTTTACTTAAATGGTACACTATTGCATGATCAGGAGGTTGATGGTGGTATAAGAGAACTTCAACTCTTTATTGGACACTGGCCAAAATTCACCAACAAAAAACACAGGATCCTAACTATAATTACACAAAGTATCTTACTTTATTATAACAAAGAAAACGTTGTTAGCAGAAAACGACTTAATTGTTATGTTCTGCGTTTGCTTATTTCAGAGTCTAGGTCCTAAGGGTAGAAAAGTAATCGAAGTCAATGCGTATCTTAGTAGTCAGCCATAGTGCCAAAACTCTTTTCTCACAATCTTTTAGGTATTAATGACACCACATACCCTGTTAGCTGGTTAGTGGTTAGAGTGGATAGAAGGGAGTTTATTCTGTCAGAGCAGATGCATTAAAGGGTGGTACTAAGGCCTCGACGTCAAAAGGCGCAGTAGTTTGCCTCTGCATACTGTTTTTAAATGTGCGAATTCATTTCTGATCACATCGGGATCGAGTTGAGTTCGGTGGCAATATCATTGAAGACAGTAAATCGCTTGCTGTTTGAAAAACGCAGTTTTATTATGCTGATAGGCATCGCGCAGCCGTTGTGTTCGGAGCAATTGGTCTACGGGGACGCAAATGTAGCGATTCCGCCATGTTATATCGAGGTGTCAAATTCGATGATGAGTTTAAATAACACCATTAAGTGCTTTGTTATGATTGCAGCTAATTGCACAAGTCTTGTTAATTTATACCATTCATGTATTCGGCTTCGACGCTCAGCTAACAGCTAAATCGAACTCGTTTTCTCTATCGACGTAAACTCGAATTGTGATTTATTCGTTAACTGACAAATTAAAACTACGGTAGGGGCGCAAGTGCAGACCCTTCAGGTACCCTCGTTATGCGCTTTTACTTAACATTTGAAGATTTAATGTGAGGACATTATGCGCACAGAAAGATAGTCCCATCGCACTCAAATATTACTCCATCGAAACTGTCATCTGAATGGTGACTTAATGCGCTTCCTTGATATTCGAATGGCACGGAATGAGCGCGCACGCCTTCACAATGCAGTCCCGTAGAAGTTTTAAGTCCAAAAATTTCTTCAGCGACTTACTCTGGAGATCCATCAACATAATCTTACTAACGTAGTAAATAGGTCTCCTGAAAGATGACAAAACACTTAAGAGACTTCGTGTGGAACCTAACCTTTTTGGTCATTGCCTCGCTCATGAATACCGCCTATTTTTAACTCAAACAGTTCGAATTGGCCCTGTAGACAGCGCATGATATGGTGTGAGGGTTTACGAGGGTGCATGTTATCATGTCCGAGACTGCATAGTGAACTGGGCATCCCCAATTGAGGACGGCTGCAGGTGCTTATTTGACATGCTTCTTCTGCAGCCTGTTCACAGTGACCTCATTTTAGCGGGTTTCTGCTCGTATCTGACCGCGTTTTTTCTCCTATCCAGCGGTTTTCAACTGCGCCCTAAAACACACCGTTAGGGAGGAGAGTCGGCTGAAAGAGCTCATAAATGGTCACCCCTCAGCGTTGGAGGAGGACGCGTGGCCGGTGGTGGCCCGCTTGCTCTACGCCGCAGCCGACTTGCGCCAGTCCGTCCGCGTCTACGCCAAGTCTCCAGCGGCCAAGTCAGCTGGGCTGAGTGCCAAGTTGTTGGTCGCCTGTGATAGGCTTCGTGACAACTACTTCCCCGCGTGTGGCGTTCGCTTACAGGACAGGACCGACTTGGCCACTGACAAGGCAGATCTTCCCGCTGTTGGTCTTGTTGATGCAAAACTGCTGGCTTCTGAGAAACGCGAAAAAGCCGAGGTGATAATATTGTCAGCAATGGCTATATTTTATTCGTATTAACATTTACGTTTGTCCACATCGCATGTAAATCCATTATTTTTGTCTGTGGTACTCCTTCGTAGTCGCTAGTAAAACCTCGATTATTCTTATTATTATGTGAGGGATATCTACACTGTTACGTCTCATTTCCATATTGTACTAAATCCGACTTTAGAACCTAAATTGAGTTCACACTCCTCTTTTGACTTCCGCCATGCCAAGCCAATAGACCGCATGTTCAGCGTTTCCCATTAGGTTGACATAATCGGTTTTTTGAATTCTTTTCTATATGCTACCCTTGTTTTGTTAGTAGCGAGCATATAGATACTTGATCGCTGGTTCATTTGATGCTGTCGACGGCAAATTTCGGTACATTTATAATTGATGGTATACTTAGTTGTTTTGCCCTAAACAATCGTTTGCTTTTGCAGAAGGAAGCAGAAAAAGCAGCTTTAAAAGCGCAGCGAGCACAAATCAAGGAAGACACCGCTAGACTGCCCCCATCCGAAATGTTCCGCAGCCAGACCGACAAATACTCCGCCTTTGACGACAAGGTTGGTTTAAATTATTTTTTTATAAAACCTAGATGCACGTTGATGTAATTCCTCGTATTATAAATCACCGACGTGGGACCGCATTACGATTGGCTGAGCCTTCTTTTAAGTTCAACTTCAGTAGCCGCTGGTCTTTCGTGACTTTTTCTTTCTGACCATTACACCATGTGACACAAGTCATGCAACCTGTCGACATTGTCTCAAATCAAAATGAGATCAACTAAAGTCCACTTGAAAGCGCCCTTTAAAATGACGCACTTACCCTTTTAGGAAGTCTCGATGGTCACCTCAATATAAAGTGTAATGTTATGCGAAATCGGAAGCTACCTTTGTTTACCAAATACGACCAAAACCTAATTTCATTCTGATTGCTGTTCCCCTCCAAATTGTTTTGCGTTGGCTAGTGCGTAATGGCCGTGCATTGTTTTAGTGCACCACCAAGCGTGTGCGCAGTTTCCAACACTGTCAATGTTGCGTACTCCTACTTGCTTTGTGAGGTTTCCTCTTGACGCATCCTCCCGCTTGCATTTTAAATAGTCTGACAAGTAACCCCTTGGGGCAGGTTGGATCTATCCTCCATCGTACAACCAGGCTCTTCTAGTCTTCGTGGTTTGTTGTTAGGCATGGGAGGTTTTGAAACGGCTTAAAATCGAGGCGAACTTTCGGAAATTGTTAATCCGTCTAAGGATCCTGCTGTTCAGTCACACGTGCAGGGCGCATACTCTTGTTTATCTCAAGAAGTCCAGGATTCGGGTTTCATAGTGCTTACTTTTAATTTGGCGCACTTTTGCAAAAGTTGGTTCTGTTATCTTTGCTTAGTTTAGTGTGAAATACCTTGCCCAATGCAGGACCACACACGCACGCTTGTGTGGAGGTAGAGGCAGCCAAGGTTTTCTGGGAATTCCGGCACCTTATTAATGCAGTTCGGACATCCGAAGCCAAACGAAACCCGTGTGAATTCAAGCCTTCTAAATTGTCGTGATGCGTAAAGCCACTTCACCAAGAATGAAAAGAGATCCTACGTACAGTAGCATCTGTGACACACACACACACACTTTACAACTCGGTGGTTACTTTTTTTAAATTTGTATAAAACCCTCGCTGGCAGGTCATGCTGCTTGTGTAGGCGTCCAATGTCGCCTTCAGCCTCACTTCACCACTCTCTCAGTTTTCACAGTCAAACAGTGCACCTGTTGGCCCGCTATTCGTCTCAGCTTCGAATGCATTTCATCACAATTGAGTGTAGGCACCTTCAGAAGTGAATTTCACTTAAATTAATTCTAGCATCCTACATTGGTGTTACCGATGCCAGGAATGCTTATTCCCTTGAACGTTACATTGCGTAACGAAGGGCGTGATTCACGACAATGATAACGACTTGCCACTTTTGTGCAGTACGCATATTAGTGCCTTCGTGGATGTGGTTTTTTGCGCTAACAACCCCTTTTTTATCGCTGTTTTCAACGGCGCGTTTGGAGTCCCTTTTCAATTAAGAGAAGTAGTCTAGGGGGCAAGTAATATTTAGTTATTTAAGTAAAGCATCCTTGGCAACATTACGCATAATCTTGAGTTCACACTCAAACGTCTCGAGAACTCATGTGTGTAAATTAATATTTGGGCATTCTAAAGTCAGGTTTTTTGGGGGGTTAAGTTTCACAGATGCATCACCCAAGCTATAAGCATAATTTTGTTAGGATGCTCCAAGATTTGCTATTGTTTTGTGAGTTGATTATGTAGTGATTTGACCGGTAGCTTAACCTTCAAGCTGGAATGCAAGAATTTGTTTTTGTTTGATTCTAGGGCATGCCAACACATGACAGCGCCGGAAAGGAAATCACAAAGACCCAACTGAAGAAACTACAGAAGCTTTATGACGCTCAGGCGAAACGTCACGAAGCCTATCTTGCCAATCATGGCTCTTGACAACTTGTCTCTTAGTCTTGTAGCCTTGAAGGAAACATGGAAGCTGTCACAGCAAAGACACGTGTCTTGTCGGTCTGCCTGGGTCCCGAGTGTCTATTTATTGCCTCGTTTCATTGCAATTGGCCTTGTTTCGGCTAAGCAGACATATTGGGTGCCTTGGCGTGATAGTTGTTATTTGGCTACAGCATGTGTCTTGTGTGAGCCAGAACCACTTCTGAGCCGAGGAATGGAGCTACTCTAGTGGATCTAATGATTGTGGTTATTAATGACAATAAGTGGCATGATCTTCACTTTTTAAGGTTTTTAATGTCCATGTCATTGGCAAACAAGTGGTATGGGCAGTTCTAACGTCAATTAAACTGGTTAAGCCTGACAAATGATTCAACGTATATAGGGCCTTTTAGAGATTTTGTTATCAGTACCCACAGGTTGATATTTTTGGCGTCCGCAGTGTGTGTGTGAGACCTCACAGGTTGTACAGTTCACAAGGCGTGTGTTCTCATTAAAACGTGTCTCTTGGGTGGTTCCTGTTTTGGCCCTCCGCGGTCGACGCGTGTCGCGACATCGGGCAATAATTCGTCCTCTGAAGGCCACCCAGGGCGCGCGGCGACGTCATCACCGCCGCCTTGTGTGGCTGCTTTTTCACAAACTTATCCCGCTTCCAACCAATCGCTGGTAGGCGTCACGTGTGCGGATGCAAACGCCAAATTCGAACTGGTTTGCACTACGTCTCTTGCATATATGTGCACGCAACCGCTTTAATGATGTCTTTCACGCTGTGTTGGTGGGTGGGCCGCGGCACTGAAGCCCACCAACGTTGTAGTTACCCGAACCACAGTTTTGCGATGTGCTACCCGTCGGTGTAGGTCACGTGCTTTTTACATGAGCGTTATTGCATCAGGTAGCTGCAACCTCAGCGGTTCTATCGCACTAAAGGCCAGATGTGCATCACTTGCGCCTGGACGCTGGCTGTTAAGCGTAGAGACGGCAGTTCTCCATCAGCCTCCACCCTGAGCATTCAGAAGTAGGGGGCCAACGGCTACCGAAACATTGTCGCCCCAGGTCGATGTTCACGCAGTTGGGAGTTTGCAAGACTGGTGGGCTAATGATCCGACAGAGACGACTTATTTTAGTGTGCTTCTACCATAAGCCCCATTCATGATCACCACTTCAGCAAACACCCTCCGAATTTTGTGAAACCACTGTCTCCCAGTTCAGTGTTTAGGACCTCGAAGCATGGATGGCAGGCAGCGCCATCGGTTGCAGTGCTCGGTGCAGTTAGTGAAAGCCATCCTATCACCTAACAGGCGTCCAACTCAGCCAATTCGAAACATGGTGAATTTACCTAATAATCGTCATGGCATAAACATTCCTTTTGTCGGTAACAATAAGTTCTTGGCAAACTAGGTGCATGCGTGACAATTTCTTGGTTGCTTTCGACTCCATTTCTAGCTGCAGCTATTCCCCAGTTTTGACACTTGTGCGGTGCTCGCACTGGATTAAACTAAAGTTACCGAGAGCTCCACAAACTCAAACGTCCCTGAGCACTCGAAACTACTGAATCATCACACTCCACATAGGAGAACCACAAAGCAAACAGTCTCAAAGTGTGGGAACAGGAGGGTGTGCCTGCTTGCGATAAACCATCACTCCCACATCGCCGTAGCTCCAAACCTGGAGATCATACCTCCTGCGAATGGAATGCATCGTGGTGGTAGGTCGCAAAGTTCATGCCTGTCATATGGGCAACAGGCAAGAAATACCTTGCCGGGGGGTGATTGATGCCAATGCTACTGCAGGCCACCCACCGACTCGACTAATGTGGATGCACGTTGAGGTATTTATAGTCTCATGTATCCGGACCTCCCGCTATGCAGACGGGCTCCGCCTCACTGTTAGTACATCGGCCACCACAAAGAATTTTTCACGGAGCAACCTCATATTGTCTGATACGGTAATTTAAGAATAGCAAAATCAGGATTTATGAGATCATCAACACCACCCGGTCGAAAACAGACCGGGCGTTTTGTTAAAGTAGGGTGGGGTGCAGTACTCCTGATAGGCAGGTGAAGATGACTTTTGGCCTTAGGGCGCTGAGTGAGGAAGTAATACATAAACAATCAAAATCACATTAACACAAGAAAACTCATTGAATCTTTGCCAATAATTAGCAGAAAGCAATTCAGGACAAGGGCAGCAAAAGAAGAGACTTTCAGAAAAGGGTGTATCAGAATGGATGGAATGCTCCACTAAAAACGGTAATTAGAATTTAACATAGGCAATATGAATTGATTGGGGCACAAAGTACTGAAATCATGTATTGAATACCGCTTAAATCTTTCGGATGCGCTTGTGTGCTCAACCATGAAATGCCGCATGAACTCAAAACGCATTGGCAATGACAGCGTAAAGCCGTTACGGTTGGTGCCAATACTGCAGCCAGTGTTGAGTCGTAGACAGCAGAGCGTGACAGTGACTGGT
>UXSR01000874.1:0-15324 GCA_900604375.1 Mesocestoides corti
ATGGAACAATGTCCTCGTGATGATCTTCGTGCTCACCGGCCATGTGGTCCTCTTCTGCGGTACCAACATCGCAAGGGGCATCTGGCTGAGGTGGAGGAGGAGGAGGTTCATGGTGTTCCTCTTCACTGCTCACCATCTGCACTTCAGGAGCTGCACATTCACCCAACGAAACGTCTGCTGGAACAATGTCCTCGTGATGATCTTCGTGCTCACCGGCCATGTGGTCCTCTTCTGCGGTACCAACATCGCAAGGGGCATCTGGCTGAGGTGGAGGAGGAGGAGGTTCATGGTGTTCCTCTTCACAACTTACCATCTGCACTTCAGGAGCTGCACATTCACTTAACGAAACGTCTGCTGGAACAACGTCCTCGTGATGATCTTCGTGCTCACCGGCCATGTGCTCCTCTTCTGCGGTTCCAACATCACACGGGGCATCTTGCTGAGGTGGAGGAGGAGGAGGTTCATGGTGTTCCTCTTCACTGCTCACCATCTGCACTTCAGGAGCTGCACATTCACCCAACGAAACGTCTGCTGGAACAATGTCCTCGTGATGATCTTCGTGCTCACCGGCCATGTGCTCCTCTTCTGCGGTTCCAGCATCACATGGAGCATCCTGCTGAGGCGGAGGAGGTTCATGGTGTTCCTCTTCACCCCTCATCACGTCTATTTTAGGGGAAGCAGCTGGAGCCAGCGGTACATGCGATGAATGCAAATCGACTTGCGATCCTTCGGAATCATTTGGTGCGCATCCTTGATTTAGAAGTGATTCATCGCGTTCATGTTTCACACCTCTTTCTGCCTCCATCTCAGAGACGTGCCCACTGCACGGTAGGTTATTTGGCTGTGGAACAAGTCTCATTGAGTCATTTTCCTGGTAGCCATTTACCCGGGGTTGCGTTTCGTTTGATTCCATAATTTTCTCATTCTTTTTCGATAACTGCTTTTCTGCTTCCTGACCCGTGCACTGTTTGAAATTTATGTCCTCCTTGGTCTCACCTACGTCCGCTTTTGGTTCCTTCGCCTCCTTGTCCGACGCACCTGTCGATTGAGGCGCAAGTTTACAACCGTCGTTTAGCTGGTTTTCGGCATTTTTGTTAGTCTCTGTTGCGTCTCCGTCTTTGTTGGCGTCTTCCTTCTTTAGTAAAGGGGCTCCCTTCTTAATTTCTACAAACAAAATTTCATGAAAATACTTTTAAAATTAAATCCTCATAAGATAAAGTTTTTTTCTAGTTAATTGATTTCTGTTATGCCAACACGAGAAATAGCAATTTCAAAATCCTACCATCTATATTTAAAATCTTTTCGACTCTTGCACTGGATTAAAACAAATCTATAATATGCATTTGCTTGTTGGCTGAGGTCGACACTCGGACACCAGTTAAGAAAGCTAAGAAAGAAAGCCCTATTTGCCATTACTACGCTGGATCGCTTTATTTTTGCGTACCAGCAAAAACTATTCTACCATTTTCGATGATAGTTTGCCTTTTTTAAGTAGTTAGCTTGAAATATATTCCAACCAAGTGGGGAAAAACTTACTCTTCAATTTCCGTCGAAACGAAGGAAAGCATCCAACTGGCATAGTTAAAATCTGGCTAAAAAAATAAAGGAAAAGCTTAATGTACGTGCCACTAAAACGTCTGTAAGGCCTCACAAAGGTCAATTTCCACAGCAGAACATTATTCATTTGCATTTAGTGCAAACAAACATCTGCTTTGCATCCAAATTGTTCTCACTTCGATTCGCTTAATTTTCACAACCGCCAACTCTGCGAAGCGTTCTTTCAAGGTCAGCATTATTGGGTTTTGTTGAATTTTCATGAATTTTTTTTCTTTTTATTATGCCTTTTTCTAGGCTACAAAGCAAAATTGACCTAGTTCTAAGACCGGAAGCAGCTTTCGTGGTTTCTTTGTTAACCGATTGCCACACAAGTATAACCCCGCTACGTTCGTATTGGTCAATTTTATTGCCCGATACTACCAATAACATCAGTTAATTGTGTTACCATCAATCTATAACTAGGCATACAACGATTTCACTTCTTCCTGTAACTAAAGTACGACAATATTCTTTGACCCGCTAAGATGCTTGGCCAGCAGATAAAAAACTTATGATTTATCAGCACGGTCTAAGCACAGTCCCGAGTTGATCCACCCAGAATGGCAGGTGTTTATGTGAATTTCGAAATTATATTGGTTTTGAAAAGCGAATTCCTGTGTACGCTGCGGTTGTCGGCTCGGTAGATATTTATTAAACAAAGTTTGGTAGATGATTGACCACATGTTTATCCTGTGGCTTAGTCTATCTAAAAAAGACACACAAGTGTAATCTGGCCGTAAACATTTGTCTGTTTGAAACGCTCGTCTTCACATGGACTCTCATGGGAAATTTTGGTGGCACAATGTCAAAATTTCGTTGTAACATTTGGGAAAAAAGATTTTCCTGCCAGTGTTATTTTCTCTACACATCTATTAATTTCTACTTTTCACGATAACATAATCATTTTTTTGAATATTATGCAAAATTCATTGTTTTTCGAACTAGTGTTCTTAAGATCTAGATGCTTGTGTGCGTCATGTTTCCAGACTCAAGGTCATTCTGTATGGATAATCGATAATCTATACGCAACTTGGGTCACAAAGGCGCTATTGTCACGAATAACACGTTCATAGATAGACACTAGACAAAGTGTGTTAAGCACAAATGTGTGTGTGTGTGCGTAATTTACAAAGTAAGCAGTCTAGGATATAGCAAAAGATAACTTACCCTAGTTAAACGAATGTCCACGCGCCGTCTGCTAACATCGCGTTTTATAAGTCACGCCGAATTATCTGATTGGTTGACGCGCAGGCACAATCGAAGGTGCTGCTTCACACAAGTGTATGTACGCTGTGCCGCGTGCTAAACCTCCCACTGATGAATGCGTGTAGCCCCAAGCGAACGGTTATCCTGCTTGTTAGCGTACCACGGACTACGCCAAGGCCAACTATGTCGTGGGTGATGACGGCACTACAAGAAAGACTGGTTTAATTTATGCGAACAGCAGCTGTTAAGATTTCCACGCTTCTAATAAATTTGAAAAAAAAATTGGGTTTCATATAGACCGAGTTGTTAAAAGTGCAGCACTTGCCTGCTTCTTCCGGTCTCCGCTGGACTTTTTGTCGAAGCGAAGGTAGCAATCATTGTTTAGGCGTGTCCTCATTCCTTTAGGATGATTTACGATTGGTGAGTTTTAGCCCAAGTTTTCTCAGTGTGCAACAACCAATCAGTACTATGAAGTGGCAGATCTGACCTTGAATGGGACTACTTAAACCTTGACCCAATTCCACTCTGATGCAGCTAGAACTTTAACCCGAATTATTTTTCATACCTATGTTCTCTAATCATGTCTAGCATGGCGACAAAATCACTCAATCCAAGCCTATTTATTACTGCTTTTGCATTTAAATTTCACAGTTCTGCGCAGGTGGGCTGTTTCAAGAAGCTAGTTTCAATGAATTTTTAGCCTGCTTTTTGCAAACGAAGCGTACAGTTGCTTCTTCTAAAAATCATTCGCAGATTTCGTTAAACTAATGAACGCTAAATTGGGGTTATGCAACTTTGAACGGGGCTGAATCCGCTTCCATGTCTGTTAGAAGTAGCTTGTGTTCTAAACAAGCTGCGGTAGCGTCAATTTTAAAAAAAATACAGGCTTAAAGCTCTTCACTTAGTCAAGAAATAAGGACATTAAAGCTGACTTTTCCTCATTTATGACTGCCCCAAAACTCTGCTACCTAATCATGCTGATACTCACTGTCACAATGACTAATCTCAAATGTTTCATGAGTCATTGAATTTCTGCTTGTTCGTAAGCATATTTCATCTACCGACTAAACAGATTTGCTTGAATCCCTTCCCAAGCAAGTTTTATTCGGAGGTGCTCGTGTGGATGATAAGATGAAACGATGTCAGAATTACTAGTTCCTGTAATTTTGATGTCTGCGATGCAATAAACACACCAACAATAGACAATTAGGAGTGTTCAACGAGCGTGTGCACTATCCACTATGCCCTCTTGGGCGTATTGATCGTTCAGTTACCAATTTGCGATTGGCGCTTAGAGAGACTGCAAATTAAAACAACGGGTTAAAAATTAGCAAGTCTGTTTGCTCCCTTCCATCCTGACCACCAACTCACAAAACGATTGTGGATTAAAATAAATAATCTTTTAAAAGCAGTGCAAACCAAAAATTAAATACACCAAACTCAAATCTCAAATTCCCTCGGATGTAAGGAGTGAAATCAAAAGAACTGATGACACGAATCAGACCTGGGAAAGCAGTGCACAATTGTGCAGCAATTGTCACGCAGGTGCGGCTTGTGATTGCAGGTCTTTTGAAGCATTAAAGGCGCCGGTTGGCAGTAAGTTGGAGTGCAGGTTTTGACGCAGGGATTAGTCGAGTGTTGGCACCTGTAGGAGGAGTCGCTGCTCCACGACTGGGTTGTCAGCCCACAGTAGCGAGGTCCTTGGTTGAAGGGATTCCTGTCCGTCTTGCACAAACACCGTTGGCTGTACCGTCTGTAGAGTTCAAGGCGTTGCCTTGACGACTCGCCTAAATCAACCAGACCATTGTTGCACCTCGGTAGGCAGGCGCTAAAGTCCAAATTCGCCTGGCGTCGAAGGTTGCTGTAGTGGAAAGCGGAGGAGTGGAAGAAGTTAGGCTTCTGTGAAGGGGGAATAGGAGGTTGTGGATGAAGAGGAGGAGGAGGTAATGATGGTGAAGGTGGTAATGGTTGTGAAACCCATTCTTGGCGTTTCCTATGGACGGCTGCCGACTTCTTCACTAACGTAGGTTTATCCGACTTTACGACAACAGCTTTGGGCTGTTTCGTCTTGGCGTTTTCTTGCACCTCCTGTGGAGGCAGAACCTTCGTTTCCACGTTCTCCATGACGTCGCACTCATCGACAGGTGAGCAGACCAGGGTCTCGGCTATCTGGGGTCCAGATTTGTGGCAGACCTTCAGCTCGTCTTTGCAGGGATAGTCAACGACACTGGGTTTCGCTCGCACGCAATTTCCCTCCGCATTCAGGCACTTAGCCTTGCTAGTTGGCACAGTCAACTTGCAGAGGTAAGCCAAGGTTTTTTTTTTGGCAGTGCCACATCGCGAGTCAGCGGGCACTGCTTCTGGGGCATAAGTTTGCTGTTTATGGAACAGCGGATCTCCAAGTCATCTTTGCAGACAGGCGCCTGGCAACAGCACTGACGCGGTGGAATGTAGGAGGCACTGCAACAAGCCGTGAAATCAGGAGATGGATAGCAAATACACAGGGTATTTCCACAACACCAGCACAAAGTGGGAGTCCAAGCCATGATTGTGTGCACGATACTTTCGGCTTACCTCGCAGCACCCGCTCAACTTATTGATTTGTGACGATTCAAACCAGTAGAACTGCCAGCGTGGATCACAGAAGGCATGCCGCGACATTTAAAGGCGAAAGTCATTTCAAATCAGGGGCGCCAAGTTTGCTTTGCTGTAAAAAATATACCTAGCGGTTAATATCACCTCAGCAGAAAGATTTGGGTTGGAAACTAACACACAAATGTCTATTTCTTGGATTTTTGACATCAATAACATTAAAATTTATACTAAATTCGGTTAATTTAAAGGCCCGAGACTGTCACAACAATCGCGGTGGTTGACAGTTGGCAAAGGCATACAACAACAGTAGAATTTACGAAAAATCCCCTAAGTAACACCCATGGCCACATCAAACCAACGCCCCCTATTGGGTCAGACATTTTAAATAATTTTTGTGCCGTTCCGTAATGAGGCTAGCCAGAGGTACAAAACAGACATTTTGTCTTGGTACACGTATAGTGGACTGACAGTCACCCCGCGTGAGTGCGCGGGCATGAGGGCCCGAGTGGACCAATGACTCACCCCTTTTGTTATTGGCCTCTGTCAGCATTTGGCTGTTACCCACGCGTACTCATACGCCCACAAAGCCACTTGGCTGGTTCGACAGTAATAAATGGTCGTGTTCTCTGTCTCCTCTCGTTGCCCTTCTCGGGTAGTTACGGCTTGTTAACTAGGGGGTTGTAAGGTAGTGCTAACGCCCTAGCCACTACACACGTGCGGGGTGAGTCAGCAAGTCACTGATATTCAGGTCATTCATATTGACCTCAAGTGTGTATGAGTCACGGCTCACAGAGAGAGAGGCAGAGAGAGCATAGAGTAAATTACAAAAGTGCCTTCCGTTTCATACAACTCACTTGGAGATTCAATGAAGCGGACAAGTAACACTCGAGTTGACGTCTTTGTTTACGACTCCAATGTAGTCTCAATTGGGCATTGTGCTACACTTGTAAAACTAATAGCTGAGAACTGCTACCTTCTTGTGATGCTTGTTGTGGGCCCCAGAATGTGATCTTGAACCACGCCTGGGCCATGGAATTAACCCTGGCCAGATTACGCTTCCCCAATACTCGCGATGAGGACGTGGACACAACCGTTTACTTCAGAGCTCAACCAAAACTGGTGTCGAGTGTGGGGTTTGCGCGTGTGTATTTATGCCTCGGATGTGTGAGTTATGCATGCGCTAACATCGAGACTTATGTGTGGGGATAACCCAAGATAAATATTAGTGGGAATAAGGGGGAAGTTGAGGATCCGCGCGGATGGCGTCATGCTTCGAAAAGGGAACCCTGTGTCGGTGGTGGATTGACCGGATTGAAGGGTGTGAATAAACACGACTCACAACATCCTCATTCTGTAGAATTCAGTCGACTGATGACCGCAACCATACTTAACTCTTTCAGACCCTGGGAGATCCCACGAACTTGTCGATATAAAGCACTGAATGAGACAGGTAATCGAGTTTCAGGCCTCCTGGAATCGGTGGTTTGTAGCAATGCTGTTGTCTTCTTGATAAGACCATTTTAAAACGACTCCTCGTCACCCATTTTTCCATTTCTGCCACCTAAAACCGTCGTCAAATCAACGCCGAGTTGGACGTGATGCCATCAAACGCTAAATCGTTCTCTACGCTATTTGCACTTTAGGAGCGGTAATGGCTTATCGAGCGATCCGCCTATCTCCCTTCGTTGCCAACCAAGGTATTCTGGGCAAAATTTATGCAGCCTTGAGCCACCTATTTGTGAAAAACAAGCTTGTCTAAAAATAGAGTGAAGAAGCAACAATGAAAGATTTTTGCGACTGAATCAAGGTCATTGCAAATGATCATGCGAATGCACGAACAGCTGTTTTAACCACCGGAGTCAAAAAACCATTTTACCTCGTAATTTTCACCGTTCAAGGGTCAGATTTAATTAAAGATCTTATCGACAAACAGATTTATAGTGGCCTCTTCAAGAATAGCATTCGATTTGTTTAAGTTTCGATAGAAGTTTGAACTAAAATTTAAAATATAAACACCAGATCAACACTTATGGTCGGAAGAAAACGGTTTTGGGCTAAGACTACTGAAATCGGACCTTATTGAGATAACGTGGCTCTTAAGATCCTGATTTACTGTCCTCTTCTTTTCGACGAATGAAAATTGATTTATTTACGGTTTTGTAATTGGGCAGTTCATGGTGAAACATGCCAACTCGTGATTGGTCACCTCTTCTGGGTTCAAATTTAATAATACTTTGAACAAACTACACGATTTTAAACAAAAATTGTGGATTACTTGGTCTGCGGTAATGTTACGGCTCCTATTAACCATTCCTGGTTCACATCGGTATCCATCAAACACACGTAAACACATGTGAATCACATGTCTCCAACCCTGCTAAAAAGTTCATGTGAATAATTTGGCAGAGCTTTCCAATTACCGGATGTTTAGAACAAACGTTAGCGATTTCATTGGTGCGGAATTTCGACTTGGTGTCTGCCAAAATCGAATCGATCTTCTGCGTCTCTAATCTTCTCGATTTGTACGCCTCAGAATAGTTTTTATCGCAAGCAATTAGAAATAGATTAGCGGAAATAATTTTGTAGATCAGCTGAATTTAAGAAAAATCGTTAAGAGTCAAGCATATTAGATGCTAATTTAGCGCGTTCGTCAGGTCGGTAAAAAATACTTGACCATTTCAGAACCTCAAAAAGTCGTTTAAAGGCATCTGGAGAATCTGTGTGCCCTAAGCTTACAATTTCCAGTTAGTACACTCATAGGGAGTGGTAACAAACGACTTACAAACTGTTGAATCAATAATACGGTAATTTTCAAATATATTACCCCTTTCTCGATGCTAATTCATTCATAATAATCACCCGAACGCTCAAATAAACTCTTTGTGCTCCTAAACGTGACCTCATTGGCGCAATTCACGTCACTATGATCGTGAATGGCTGCGCGTCCAGTAAAACACGCGCCGAATTTAGGCGAAATGCCACGAAAATATGTTGAATCATCACTGGGATAGGGTGCATGTGATTGCATGAATAAGTGCTGTCTGGTAACCGGTACTGTCAGTAAATTCACTAACTCCGTGAATCGCGCATAATGGGGCAATTCAAACTGACCAATCACAACCCAAGAGCGAAATCTACCAATTGGAAATCACTTTTATTCAAATACGCGGTAATTTTGATTGTCAACCTTTTATAAGGCAGGGGTAACGTAATTCTTTCGAATTGCATGGATTTCGTTGCTTTACAGTGATAGTTATTTAGATGACTTGAAAGTAGTTTTGCGTGTTATATTCTATAATTTTGACATTGATTAAAAAGAATACAGTTGCATCATCCCACCACAGATTTAATAAAGAAACTAAGCTCCAATTTTTTAAAATCTTTCTAATCCCTGTTGCTGATTATTTGAAGCTAAAAATCAAAGTCAACGGGGGACGCAACTTGACTCTATTTTAAAAGGGGCAGAATAAGAATAAGAAATTGCCAACGTTCCAAATTTCGAGAGAATTAAGAGCACTGCCTGCAGGCATTGGTTGATCTAATCCAATCAGAGCTTGGGCTGAATCAAGCGCTAGCCGGAAATGTCCATACTGCAAATTGTAAAAATACTTAACGAAGACCTTTGATACTTTAATACACTGTCTTGGAAAGATGCAACCGATCAGCGCTTGCAATTTTGTAAGGTTCAATAGCTGGTGTGCGTGTGCCGTTTAAAACAAGGCCCTAATATTGTATCGTGAATGATTCCTCGTCCAATCAACGTGACTGAGCCTGAAAATTTAAATTGTGGTTGGTTAAAATTTGGTCAACTGCCTTGTCACGTGCTGAGTCATTGGTCCCCTCGAGCCAATCACAGCTCACCACTTTGAGCCACCTTAGTGGAGGGGCACAGAACCGTTTAGCCAAAATTTAAAGCAGCTATTTTGGCTATTCGATTGACTTCAACAACAACAGTTTGGCTGAATTTGGCCAAATGGGGGCGCAAATAGTCAATTCTAATCAAGAAGAACAAAATAAGATCTCCGAATTCCCACACAAGACGACAAGGTAAATGAGGTAGAAATCTCCTGATCGGCCTCTATGACTGCATCGAGATCAGAACGTCAATTTTGGCATCAAAGGAACTAATTGTTTGATTCTGCACAGTGACAAGATGCCCATAAAATAGGTGTGAATGCGAGAACCACATGACATGCACCCTAAATCGAGGTTTTAGTTGGTTACATGTGACCGATCACTTAAACGATCAAATCATGACATTCCGAGGACAATCTGCGTTTATGCAAATGGATCTTGAACACTCAACTCTCTCCTAAGTGCATAGTCTGCTCTGAGTTAACTCGTTGCTTGATTCTCGATTATTCATTATTTTTGCTTCATATTCGTGAAAGATGGTGTTTTTTGTGGAAAGGATCTCTGGGGAAAGGTGACACACAATGTTTTGTGCTATTTTGAGCCATCTCATTTGCATTTCCATTAATGTCACGTCGTATGTTTCGAAATTCCACGCAATTAACGAATCAGTGATTAGTAATTGCTGTACAGACGAATTTGATTGGTCGTGCATGGCAGTTTGCATCTCAAATTGTCTTCTGCGGAGTTCATAACCCGATGTTGCGGTGTCGGTTGTGATAGTTCGATTTTATTATTGAAATTGAAATCTGGCATGCAAAAATTTGCTGAAATTATACCCTACTAACCCCTAAATTTCATTTATCAATTCACTCACAAGCCATTTCTGTGCCACTCTTGGTGTTATTATTTCACCACAACTCTTTATCAATCCTTCACAGTGAACTCATCAGTCTTAACCATTGCATTTGTATTTATTAAATCTATTACTAATTTCTTATAAGTAGATTTCCAATAATGCATTCGAACCTGCTGCGATTGCCGCGATTTCTCTTCGAAATCACATAACCAAAGCCTGATTACATCTGAAGAAGCCATGTACATATTTCAATCGGCTTTTTGCCTGTCGTTTCAGCAAATTGTACGCTTTTAACACTCAGGTTTGGATTTCACATCAAACTAATTTTGACACTTCGTAACCAAAGACGTAAAAACTCGATTTCTAGTGTAAATAAAACTTGAGAAAAAGCACTTTACGGATCATGTCCGAAAAATTGAATATGTGTTCTACAAAAGTCAAAATACCTTGCGGAATAGCCAATAAACTTTGAGCGCTCCCAATTAACCGGGATTATTACTCAACCGCAAGATCATCCATCGTATTTCTTGCTTCAATAACTAATGTACGTTTATAATTGCATCTCGACTCAGTACATAGACAATAAGTAACTTTGACATCCAATTAAAAGGTGGGCAGTTATTTTGAACACGGTGTGTCCGCCAGATTGTGTTAAAATATATTAAAAATAATAGAAAAATGACTTACACGGCCGCCTATGCACCTCCATGCTGATTTGACTATAGAGTCGCATTAGGATTTGCAACAAACATCGCATTATTACGTAACCTTCAAAAATCAGTCTAACTAATAGTTACGACCAATCAGCTACGCACAAAATTGCACTTTTCAGCATTACCTGTCACTGTCTCTTAAAGAGCCCCTTGATTTCTCTAGTAAGAAAAGTGATGAGGCAGTTCTTGATCGTTTCAAAAGAAACACTTTTTGTCTCTCAAATCAATTTGTGGTCAAGCGTTGTCGTGGTGATAGAGCACAGTACTTATTCGCACGTATTGATTGGTCACGTAGAGAAAGTTTGTGGAGTTGATTAATCTGACATCTCAGCACACACAAAGCACCAATTTCACTGGACGTATCAATTTTGCCCATCACTTGCTATAGATTTGTTTAAAAAAGCACCTTTATGAGTTGACCTTGAGAAATCATAGATAAGATTTCCGTAAAATACTCGATCAACTCTGCATAATCAAAAAAATCGATAACTCGTATAGTCAAATAACTCGTTCAGCGCTTTGTCACTTATGCATTTGATATTTTTGACCTTTACGTATGGGCTAATTTTGAGGTCATTGAACATGACCTTATAAGCATCGCAATTATTTCTCCAAATGATCCCAGACGACCAACAAACCATCGGCAAATGTCAATTTTTACGAACATCTCAGCCCTCTGTTAGTTCTCCGTAGAGGGAACCTTGAAAATCTACGTTTTTTGAATCTGGACCCAAATTTTTAGGCATTCTGCCATCCCTGTTGGACACCCTTGGTCACTTAAGCATTTGCTGGTTTCTCCGAATTCAATTGTTTGATAGATTTTAGCAAGCAAATATTTTCTAGATGTTTGTTTAACCATCTAACCATCTGCATAGCGTGATTGGGTCAATAAAATATTGGTGGTTCTGTTGTGATCCAAAACCCGTTTAAAGTCGGCCAAAAATGATGTCTGCTCTTGTCTCGACTATCACCTGAAACTCCGACGCCACTGCGACTCCATCGATCGTTGCAGCACTTTAAAAAACCACGTGACAAGGCAGAAAACAAATGTGGAGCGTCAGTGGTGACCCCTCGAAATACCACGCTAATTATTATAATTCACTTCAACGGCGAAATCGCAAGAAAGATGATTTGACACCGCGGGCAGTGTGCTACTGCCCGGTTGCAAGATGCTCCGGTCTCGACGATCACTATGCCACAGCTTCCAGGTGTAGACCTCGGAAGTGGTTCGAGTGCACTGGCCAACGATGTCCATCCTTCCACACCCAGGAATCACCACCGTATCCACTCTCCGAGAAGCAGGTCATTCGGCAGAAGAAGGCGCATGCCATTAGCCGCGAGGTGGAGTGCAACTGTCGGAGCTTCAAGTGCGTCAAAACGTTCGTAGTTGCGTGCCTCAGTGATGCCCTCGTTCTCCAAGTTATTGAGCCCTACTTCAAGAACATGGACGCTGGAATGCCGTGTGAATTTAGCGGATGTGGACGTGACAGAGCGTTAGACGACAACACCCTCACCGTGAGCCCACGCTCCACACCCGTGGTGATGCCACGTGACAACAAGCTAGGTGGGGGTTGCATCCCTTACTGCAATCAGGATTATCAGGGCATGGGTCAGGATTGTATTGATTTTGCTCACTGCAGTGGGCTCCCGACGGGTCCCTTCACTGGCCACGAGTCTCAACATGACTTTGTTGGCGAGTTACAGTTCAAGAACTTCGAGCTAGTCTCGCCAGACGCCACACACGGCGCGGATTCAACCACGCTGCAGTTCGTTGTCGCGTTAACTGCCAAACCATCGCATTTATTTAACTTACTGATTCCGGTGCTTTCTAAATTCCTGCATTGTCCGCTGTTACCTCAAGAGCAGGACTTGCGTAAAGTGGGTCTTGAGAAATTGCTTGAATGTGCGGCTGGTCTCTTCGCGACGAAGTCGTTCGAGTGCAATTTCACTCCGTGTGCTGAGGATGACCTAGGCCAGCAAGAGTGCACGAAACCGTCGTCGTCAGCATCTTCGACGCCATATTTTCGAATGGGTTTGGGCCAGCCAAAGCCCGCCAACACCACTATTAAGGCGGCTCCTGAAGAAAGAGGCGGCCGTCGGGTTGGAAATTTATTTAAGCATTTATCCTGATTTTGGCTTCAGTGAAACGTCAATTTTGTAATAAATTTGCTTACTTTGAGTGAAAAGCATTCTGACACACAAACTGATCTTGAAGTGATACTTTTGAAGTGACGCGAGAGTACCATTTTGCTCACACTGACTGCAAATTCTACTTACTCTCTAGCTATATAAACGGGAGCAAATGTAGACTATGTAACCAAGGATAAGATGGTTGCGTTGTCTAAAAAACTTTTCCAGCCCCTCAAATTATCCTCTATTAATTATAGCACATTCATTCTCACTTCAAGTCAATTTCTTGATGTCCCATCGATACTATTTTATTGTTATAAAAACACATCAGCGCCCTTGAGTCAGACCTAGTAATTAGTGCTACTACTGAGATGTGCTCAAACGTAATTGGTTGGCTAAGAACCAATTGCCTCACTCTCGTTCAAGTCTCATGTATTGATTTTTTATTTAACGTTGGGAGTTTAACACATCAAGTGGCGAGAACGCAACTCCTGATCGTGTCATTTTAAAATAATCATCCTTGTTAGGCTGTTACCAAAGGCACTTGAAAAGTTAGAGAATCAAACAATTAAATAATGTGTCACAGTAAAACTTCTAATGGTAATCGATTTTGGCTCACGCTGTGCTGCAGTCCAGAATGTTTGAAAGTTCCATTAAAATTTTAATCAATTGCACCAAAATCGGCCGTGCCGCTTTGGCTGAATTAAAGCCCTCAATAAATTACCAGTCTCTTGCGAACAAGCTTGGACAATTTAGGCGCCCAACTGCCACGTGGGCGGTCTGTCGGCATAGTCTACCCATTCGAAAGGACAAGTAGACGGGCGAAATCAACATTTGACAAGATGCAGCTTCCCTTTAAGGCTAAAAAACGCCCAACCGGCCCCCTAGACTGTCGTAGGCACACGAAATCGTGTCTCAAGTTCGGCCTTGTGACAGTTCCGCTGTGCAATTAGGCCAACCCCCACGCATACCAGATCGTAGATTATCAAATCGCTTTTGCTCTGAAGAAAAGTCGAGACTCCGGCGTTAGATAAGCATGAGCGAATTGCTTTTCGGTTCGTGGAGTTGATTTTGTTTTCAAGGTTTCGTGTGTAGGCCTGTTCATGAGTTGAAGAGTTGTTAACGCACCAAAGCGGTGTGTTACTCAGTTGCCAATCACTGTGCAGACATCTTTCTTGATGCTGATTGGCTACCACTATGAGTACCACAACTCACAGATTCCAACAAGCTCTAGGTGTGAATGTCACGTCAACTGGTTTTCGAATTGCTGAGTCAAACTCTCTCACGAACATAGATTCCCCTTGTGTGGTTTTAAATCGAAAATTGTGGCATTAACAACAATAACGTTTCTGGTCTTCTTTAAAGCATTGATTCTTCTTTATTTGCAATTATAGATACTACTCAAAATCAAATGCGCATTTAAAGTAATCCTCCCTTTTGGTAAATAAGAACGTTAACATTAAAATGCATCTCTTTTTAAAAATCTCTTTAAAAATTATGAAAGTTGCAACTGTATAATCTAGTTTGAGTTGCTTAATTAGACACTGTGCCAACTTGTCATAGGTTTTAACTCACTTCAATTGATTCGAGGAGTGAACGCAAAATTTCTGATTGGTTAATCCACTTTTTTTTGATTAAACAAAACCCAATTCTGACCGCATGGTTAATTTTGGCGATGCACACTGCCAAATGGGGTTTCAAGATTAAAATATTTTACGATAGTACACGATGCGGCGCTTAATCGTCGCAACATCGCACCGCAACTGTTTTTTGCAGCGCTGCCGCTAGATACGTTTAGCGTCCAATACTGATCACTGTTACATCTTAAACCCGGCCAAATCGATTTCTAATCAGACTCACAAAGTTAAAATTCTGAGAAAAAAATCGGTTATTTCATCAAGACAAGTAAATACAAAGATTACCATGCTCTGCTCAAACACCCATAAAAACTACCACACCAGAAGAAAGATTTTGAGAATTTTTTGGTAAAAAAATAACTTTTGTGCGAAGAAATGCCCAGAAATCGGTTAATTTCAGATAGAATATTTTTGTGTAAACCTTAAATTATTTGGAGCTTGATTTATTTGGTAGTCATTTATCCCTGTTTTAAAATTTACTAGGTAACATGATTCAACAACCGACCAGTTAACACCAGCGAATGCCAAGTAGAAGATTACACAAGCTCTTTCAATTTTGTAAAGAAAAGGCGAATAAAAACGAAAATTTTCCATCTGCCACAGTTGTGAGATGGTGGGTTTTGTTAATGCTTGTAAGGCTAATGTGTAGGAAAGAGGAGTTAAGTTGGTACAACGCTCGCTTTTGTTTAATAGGGTCGGTGGTGGTGGTGGTGGTGGTGGTGGTGGTGGTGGTGGT
>UXSR01000875.1:0-15320 GCA_900604375.1 Mesocestoides corti
TGAAAGTTTTACTTGCTCGGCCTAGGAAATCATCTAAAAAGTAGGCGAATGACATACTAACATTTGGGAATGATGTCAACTAGAATTTGCCTCAAATCCCATTAGAACAGCCCTCTGCTTCACATAGAGTTTAAAAATGTTTTTTAATGCATTAGAATCACTCAAAGTTCAAGGTTCGCTTTTCACAGAAATTCGGATTTTTAATTCGTGTACTCTAAATGCCTAAGATTAAAATACGGCTTATCACTGCATTCGTTATCTCAGAATACATGTCTAACGCGCAAAATCCATTGTTTTGTACTTGAAAGAGGAAAATGACTGCCTTGGTGAGGTCGTAGTGAATAGCCAGAAGTAAAATAACGGTTTGAATCGTGTTTCAAATGACAGGCGATTTTTTTGATTATGTGGTTACTGGGTGAACGTTTTATGTGGGTTTTGAGCCGAAAAATGCCGTTTGATTCGCTCTAGAGATTCATAGAGCGTGCAAAACCATCCTCTACAAGTCCAAAAACTAGTGCAGGTACGTGCTTTAATTTATAGGAATAAAAACACAGGTGGTAGCGACCTAAGTATCAGTAGCATGCATTCCACATCCTTAATTTACGTTGATACGTTAAGCGTGGGCGTTGCCTAATGAATACTAGGTTACGACAGGTTGGAGATCACCTAAATTTAATTGAATTCATCTTGCAAAAGCTTTGATCATCAAATTTGGTTTGCTTAAACATCGGTTGTGAAATTTAAATATTTTATGAGTGTTTGCGGGGCATCGAATTGAGTCAAGCGCCGGCAAGTCATCAGCTGATCAAAATATTGATTTTTCTTTGTTCAAACTCGTGCGACGTGCCACGCACTATATTTGAGCTGACTACATTCAAGATGGGAGCGAAATTAAGCAGGGCTTTTGAACACCGAAGCTGTAGATGTTCCGAAATATTTACAGTAGACAAATCTTGTCAGACCTGGCCTTTAAAGCCAGACTCATCTCGCACAAGCCCGACTGGTATTTTGAAGACAGTTTCGAGAACTGATGATAGCTTCTCAACCACCACAACAGATGCGGCTCAGTTGTGGACAAGCTCTGTGGATCATTTAAAAGTAAAAGAAATGGCCAACTCATTTTCGGGAACGTCGATTCCTCGGCGCCAGTTTATCGTTCCAGAAGAAGAAGAAAGGGGAGACAAGGTTTATGAGAAAGACAATGATCTTGGTCAAGTGATTGAGCCCTATTCTGACGGCGACTGTGCACGAATGCCCGCTCGTCAATCATCCATCGGTAGTCTTGAACGTCGTGTCTGGGTGCCCGTCAGACTGGTTCACGTTTTCTCGGACCACTGCGATCGGCGAATGGAGTCGATTGCGAGGGTTAGCGACTGCAAAATCGCTCTCACTGCACAAACAAAGAAGAACGTCGTTGGAGAGGTCGGTCGCATGGCCATTATTAAAGCCAACTCTAAAAAAGGCCTCGATCGTTGCGTGAATTTGCTGGAAGAAAAATTTCCCGCTTTTCAAGTGGAGAATCGGTAAAATTAGCCGGTCATGCGTTGATTTCAAACCTCAATCTTTAATATCGGACGATTTCGATGCCGTTGATTGGTGGCTTATTCACAATCATTCCTTTATGAACAAATTCTTCCTTAATCCTATCGCCAGTGCAATTACTGGAGGTCAATTTCGAATCAATCGCATATCCACATGCAACAATCTACTCTGATTCCTTGCCAATTTTTGTCCCCATTTTGTTGTTCCGCGCTGTTTAATCCTCATTTCTGGTTGATCATACCGTTTGAAGTTAAAACCACCTCTTTTTTGCTTTTTAAACTCCTATTTCTACCGTAGCAAAGGAAAATCTGTTCAAGCAATCAGCTGCTAGATAATAGCACCATGTAAAATTTGGGACATACTGGAGTTTGTCAATCAAACTCTTATTAGCTGCATGGCAAGCTAAACCTGTGTGATGGCCATGGAATCAATCCCACATCTTGTTCCGTCGACAAGATTTATGGCGCTGAGACAAGGTAGACAGGAATGAATCATTTCAAATGATTTAATTCAGTTGTGCAGCGATATGGTTTACCAACACTTTCGTGCTCATATGACGCGTCATATGCGGCTTTTCAGACTGCTACCAAGAATTTGAGCGCTGTCTGGAGTAGGCATTGTACCTTCACGAGTTTAAGAAGGCTGCACGTTTAGCCAGACAGCGTCTAGACCATATAGCTTAATTTATTTTATGATCCCCTGGTCAAAATCTGCTAACCACATGTCTAGTAGCCCTTGTCGCGACTTGATACATAATTCGACCAAACTATAAGAACGTGTGTAATAGAAAAACAGGCTTTACGCCACATTTACACGGTCTTTCAGACTCGTACACAATGTTCGTCTTTTAAATTTACTCATTTCGAAATTTCATCGCGTAATAAAGATTGGCGACCCTCTCTGACCTGAGATACAACAAAAGGGAATCATTAAAATGTCACGCTGGTGGCCTAGTGCCAAGAGAAAGATTTTGAGGTCGCCGCACGTGCGCACTCACACATTGACCAATAGAAATCATGCTGTAAGGCTAGGCCTCTCGTATTGGTCGGAATGGAAGCGAGTCACAACCTCACGAGACAGCCTTGACCACCAGTGTAACAGGTGTGCTGAGCCGTGTAGCAGCGGTTTTTGTGAAATCTGTGATCACTTAACTGCATTTTAATTCAGATTGTGACCTAGCACTTTGAAGGCAAGGATTCCACCACTTAGATGCAAGCGTACTCACAAAAGTCAACGTTTCTTTCAGTGATCGAAAGTCAGACGTTCTTGTTTAAACTGACACTAATGGGCAGCACTCTTGCAGCAGCAATATATTATTTGAGCCCTACTCAGTCTACGGTCTTCTTCTTTCGTGGTCGGGTCGTGTCCACGTAGGCTGTAGCCCTCGATGTGGTTTAGGAACCACTAACCAGCCCGGCTCATTATCTTCCCAGTGAGTGAAAATTTGGAACAAGCGTTACTGTCTGTGGACAGAATACTCCGATATGGAGGTTTTCGAAAATAAGAGGTGACAGTTAGTTCGGTCAGGAAGAATGTACCAATTATTGTACAGCTTAGAGTCATTTAAAACAACAAACCTTTCGCGGTTTTTTGTGGTTTTGAAAGGATCGGCGCACGGCTTCAGAACACCAAACGACAAGTATACGTGTGTTACATAACCCCTCGCCATATCAGAGTTCACGATCGTGACTGATAAGCTCAACATTCGACATTGCCTTTTGTACGAATTCTAGCAAGAAAAAAATGCTTCTAAAGCCCGGAAATCAATTTGTAGTGTTCTTGGTGGTGACGTTGTGTCTTGTGAAACGTGTAGTTGATGGTACAAACATTTAAGACGTGGCGATTTCGAGCTTAGTGACCAACCCCATTGCGGACGGCCTCGAAAGTGTAAAGATGTGAAATTGCAGGCATTACTGGATGAAGACTTAGCTCAAGTGCAGGTCAGTTAGGAGTTACCCAAGCACCTATTTCCAAGCGTTCGCACCTGTGTATCGCAAGGGTGTACTTTACTACGAATTCCTGCAAACTGATCAGACGGTGATTGCGGTAGACTACAGAGGCTAATTGAGCAACTTGATAAGGAAAGGCCGTTAACTGGACAAGAAAACAGTCATGTCATTTCGCTGCATGACATGGTCGACATTACGCTGCTCTCACAACTCAAAAGGCTCTCTTGAACTTGGGATGGAAGTTCGAAACAGAACACCTTGAATAAGCAATAAAATTTTATGCGGCCTGATTGGCAGATCATCCCGTAAGGACACCGGATTCAGTGCAGAAATTTTGGGATCTCGGCTCACACCTCGATGATTGGCGAGTCTTTGTATTGTGTCAGATCTCCAACGCTGGACACACCTGCATGGAAAAGCGGGCTAGAGTGGCTTTGATGCCTGTCCTTCTTGAGGATGAAAAAACGGCTTCTCAATGACCTTGTTGCGGGCCCCAGCATGTGGTCGTAAACCACGCCGGGTCCACGGAACTAACCCTGGCCCGATTATGCTTCCCTGATACCTGCGATGAAGGAAAAGAAGACCGGAGAGGACGTGGACACAACCGTTTACTTCAGAGCCTAACCACGTTAGTGTCGTTGAGTCGTGTATGTGGTTTGCGAGTGTGTATTTATACCTCGGGTGTGTGAGTCATACATGTGCTAACATCGAGACCTAGGTGTGAGGATAATTGAAGATAAATATTTGTGGTAATGAAGGGGCAATTAAGGATTCGCGCGGCTGGCGACATGCTGCGACAAGGGGAACCCCGTGTAGGAGGTGGGGCGACTGGATTAAGGGGTTGAATAAACATGAGTCACAACAACCTATTCAGGCATTTTGCAGTCAAGAAGATTTGGCTAAATAGCCTACACTCTGACTACAACTCAACACAGGTGATTTTGACATCATATCAGTGTTATCCAATCAAAAATCACGCCATGGGTAGAGTTCGGTGTCGATTTAAACAAGAGCATAATTTTTGCAATACACCTGAACTACTTGGATGCCAGAAAAGGCTTCAGAGTTCTGGTTTCCGTCCCACTCTTCTCGATTTTAACTTTTATCATCGTCTTTACGCAGTCTCCGCGTTCACCTTGCATTTGAGACCACAAAATGTGAATTTCGTTGTAATGCTTGCGAACTTGCGCTGACCTACAAGGTGAAACCCGTCTGAACCTGCCCCGCATCTGAAGTTTATAGGCTGCTATGTCTGCAACAAAGCGTTACTAATGTACTCAATGAACACAGTTGTATTGTGTCTCTGATACTACAGGTAAAAGCGAATAGCAGAGGTCGTAACACTCCTTTACTTGTCTCATGAATTAGCAAATAAGTTTGACTTGTACGGGTGAACCATTAAAAAGGCATATAAAGGTTATCCGTTAGGGGCAGTCTTGTGTCTACTGTCCAAATTCTATTCTTTCAGGCATCTTCAACTTGGATCAAAATTCTGCCGGACAATCCTACAATTCTAAACAACAGTAATTTCGTATTACTTCTGGCCATAGGTGCTGTTAATCTTAGTCAAAACGGCATATGGTCCTGCTAAATCTGTGGATTTGAATAGTCCTGCCCAGTGCAAAAAGCAGTTGCATGTTTCGCGTGCATCTCCATCGAAGCTACCTATATTGGCTGTGCGACATAAAGCAACCAATCAGAGTGTTAGGTGGGCTAACCAATCTTGTTCTGCACGTGAACCATTTCTACCTTTAATAAATATTTGTTTGTTGTATACTATCGAGTCAAAAGTCCCTATATACAATGAGCTAAAAGTAGACGTCCATCGGATGTCAGACGTTACTCAGAGAATACATGATTCGACTTTTTTTAACAGACGTAAAGAATTACGCGGAAACCAGAAATCGATGCACGAAAACGAGAGCATAAATTAGACGCAGATTCTGAAAGCCAAGATATAATTTAGCAGAAGGGGATTTCGCGTCTACTTTGCAGTCATATGTTTAATTACAAGCCTAAGTATCCTTGTCGCCAATACCTAGGTATTTTCCCCGTACTTTTATATCGTGGGCCATTTTTGAAACTGAAAACTTTTCTGATCACTTACTGCTTCTTTGCCATAATGCTGCATAATTTTTGCCAACACTGATCATGCCAAACGCCCTAGGTAGTAAGTCCAGTCAACATCATCTCCAACATTTAGCATCCGAATAGCCGTGGTAGGGCCGTGCCTAATTGGTGCGTCTCTCGATGGCTCTACCGCCAGAGGTCCAGGAAACCGCATTTTTGTTTTATTGCGCTAAAGCATTCAAATTCAACACTGTTGATATTTAAATGCCATGGCGACGCCAAACCGTGACGATTGAAGACTGATATTTTCAAGTAACTTGACTCTCAAATCTTACCGACGGTTATAAGATAAATCCAAATTTTTGTGAATCTTCTTAACCGATGTTCTGCATTACTGGTTTGCTTCTCAGAGCACTACACATATGAGAATCGTCTTCAAACGAATTAAGTTGTGTTAAAGCCTACAGTCGAGGGTTAGTGATACTTCATGTTGCGGCATGCAAGTTCAAACTCAACTGTTAATTGGGGTCGTTTTTAAGGAAATATGATTTGTCGAATTAGGCATAAAAGTACAAGTTTTAAATATGCGGTTCTGTCGAATACATTATGGCTTTGGAAGTTTGAACTGATTTAGCCGTAGATAATCATTGAAATTAAAGTATTTTTAGCCTATATAAAAATTCACTGATCGAAATAAGATATAGCGCCACGTTAGGTTCGAAATAAATTCCTGCACTAGATACACTTTTCTACGTTATAAATAAAAGTGATAGGCAACCAGACAAGACTGTATGAAAACTATTTAGAGAATTTGTGTTTAAACGTAGTGTGTGGCAAGGACGGCGGTGTTAGATATCTGCAGCAGTAAACATTACTGGTTGGCATGACAACCAGTATTTATAAGCTGTCCAAAGCTGGTTTTTGCTCCCTCGTGCACCAATGACTCACCCACAAGGCAATTTTCGGAGCACAACTCACCTCCACCTAACAATTTTGTTTATTGATTTTTTGTGTAGAAGGCCAATTGGTACCGGTCACGTGCGTATGCAGAACTACATCGTACCCTCATTTTAATCCGCTTTCCTGCTTGCCTTGCAATCACAATCACCTAATTACCAAACTAACATCTTCAGGCTTCCAAAGTTAGTTTGCTAGTTATCGGACGATAATTTAAATTTCGTTTTTTTTAAACCAATGACATTCTAAGGCTAATTTACACAAACCAAAATAAAGCAGCGTGAGACGAAACGCGTCCACAACTGCGCAATTTCCACATCGAGGGACGAAATTTTTTGAATAGGACACGCATGGCCTGCCTAAGCACGCAATTTTAATACTTAAATGGCGTGATTTTAATAAATACATTGAGTAATGACACTTGCTGATTATAATACAGTGTAGAGTGAAATATCTGCGTTCATCCGACGAATCGATGTTGGGCCATTTAAAAAAAAACTTTTGGCTATGGGTGGACCCCTGAAACCGTCTAAAACCATTTGAATCTGAGCAAAAATGACCTAGAAATGTGAGATCTGCGTCAAACAAACAATCCTGAGCCTAATGTCTGACTTTTTCAGTCGAAACAGGAGGAAGTTTACGTCTCACTTTATTTCAAGCACCTATCGGACTATTCATACGTTCCAATCCCAATGAACGACGGTCTATTCTTATTGGATGTAGATAGATTGCAACTCACAAATTACTTCGTAGCCAATATAAAAGAAGAAGGTTGTGAGGTTATTTAGGCCTCTATTTAACATGATAAGAATGTACAAAATCGTGTACAGTAATTCGAATCAGTGACATGTGATTTCAGGTTATTTTCGGAGTCTCTGCCACCTCCGGTGTGACAACAGCGTTTCTTACAATGAATTCTGGGAATTTGGCGTCAATAAGATTCTTGCACTTGGCCATTCCATAAGTTGAGACGGCCTTAATAAGCACTTTGCGCTTAGCAACACCGTAGAGGTCTAGTTTGGTGGAATTAGTGAGGGTTATGCTGCAACCACTGCTGCGTGCGATTGATTTCAATCGACGGTCTCTTGAGTCATCGAAGACATGCAGCGACGTAAGTGGCACCCAGAAGTGACACTCGAAACGACCTTTCTTGTTTTCTTCCATTTCTGAATCGGAAAGTGGACCAGCTTCTGGACTTCTGCTACCATGGTGCCTTGATTGCCTCTGGCTTGATGTCAGCTCACCATTCCTCCTAAAGTTCTGCATTTCGAATGAGAGGTCAACTGCCGAGTCCATGCCTGGCGACCAAGCCCTTTCTGGACGTTTCGGATCCCTGCCGGTTAACACAGCACATCCTGGTGCTGATGATTTTTCAGCAGGAACATGTGACTCCTCACTTGAGGTCTCGTGATGAATCGAGGCAGGTCTTGCTTCCACAAGACGTTCCTGAGGTTGAACGTTGATCGCACTGTTGTGGAGGCCATGGTTCTCAGCATTTTTTGTGCATTTGGAGGTGGAAGTGTTCCCCTCTGCATTACAATCTCCCGACACTGGAACACAATCGCCCTCTTTGTGTGGCCTGTCGGGTTCCACAGTCACCGTGTCCACTAGATTGTCCGCGTCTGCTTTTTGTAATTTAGAACGCCCTTGCAAGCCATGCCGGAGGCTTTTTCGCTGCGAAGAAGGAGATTTTGATAATTTTGATCCCATTTTGAACAATGATGGACTGCGACTTGAGCCACAATTATGAAACCAGGCCAGCAAACGCTCGACGTTTTGAAATACAAAAAATCGATAATTCATTGCGCCGTTCAGCGCAGCTGACAAATGCTGAGTTGTCAATAATACGCGTTACCATGTTAATTTAAACTAATTCAAATTAACACTTTTGCTTTGTAAAATTGCGATATTTAAGAAAACCATGTGTGATAATACTACAATTTAAAATTCAAAAATGCTGGTAATTTTAGAATAACTGCTGTTAACATCGTGGTTTTTATCTGATTAAGTTGAAAATACTAAATGTCTTGAATAGGGTGAGGGGCATTTGAATTAGAAATATATAGTGGTGCAAGCAAAGTATTAATGGCAGTGAGTTAAGACGTGAAAATTTTAACCCCTTTTTGAAAAGCCACTTGCAGTGAGTTCGTCTGTCCATGCCCATTTGCGTTTAGGAAACGAGAAAAGCTAGGTTTTTGCAAATCAGAAGTTTAATTTTTTTTACTGGAACAGGTCACCAATTAGGGTTGCTGTGGTGTGCACTGAGATTATTTTGGAGTGGTATAGAATGTCTGTAACATGAGCACGACGTGAAAAAGAGAATTTGCCTGCTTGGCTTAATGCACTGTTGTTTGCGTGGGCGTATCCACGGCGCACTTGTGGACACCGGTGATTGGCTGGGCAGGCAGGCTCATGACATATACAGATGAGTCAACGATGTTAGCTGTTTCAATCCCAAATATTATCTTCCTAATTCTAAACTACAAAATTCTGGACTCATGAATGACTGTCACATTCAACGGATTGATGCTGTAGCAACGAAATTCTCGATTGCGTTTCATATTTTATTCATAAAAGCTAATTTTTTCACAACTTCGAAATGACCAGTTCATTAAAACATGTGTTTTTACTATTTAAAGCAATTTTCAGTCCTTGTACAATAATGATGGTGGCATCGACATCAGAATGGTTTAATTTCAAGAAAAATATAATTGGAATTTAGGCTAAGATTTTTTGACATATTGTGTAATAGATCAGCAATTGTTGACTTCATTTTGTGATTTCGCAAAAAGTTATTTTTTTGAGGTCTTTAATTTTAAGATTTATAAAAATGTCACTGTTTTAAACACAGAAACGCGCTCGATTTGAGTTTTGCGCATTTGCCTGCATCATTAGGTCAAAGATATCACGTAATTGATGACTCATTGATCCATTTTAGTCCAAGTCGAATACCACAAAATTGCACACTGGGAAATTATTTATCCCTCCCCCTTTCACTTTGTGTGACGTCAATTTAAAGCACGGAGCGCGATCCCTCGCCTGGTGTGTGATTGGTCCACACGGGCAATTGTGATTGGTGGTCATTGCCGTCAACGTTGATCCGTCATAACCCTGTGATGTGGGGCGTGCGATTGAGTTACGTAACTTCATTTCAAACTTGTGGTTTATAGCTGGGTTTGGAGAGGAAAGCATTTCAAAGTGGTATGTCTGAAGAACAGAGACGGTTGAGGTAGGCACTCCCCCCCTTAACATGCCGTTGGCCAGTCAGTGCAGAGGAATCCCATGCAAGAAATCAATAAATCACATCGCAAACGCGAACCCGGAAATTATGATTCACTCACAGGAGTACTTTTCTAATGGTGAGTTTTGAAGAGTTATCCTGTCTCGCCGTACTATCAGTGTGTTTGTTTATTTCTTGCTTTTGGCAAATACTTTTCCAGATTTTTGCCAATTAAATTTTGTGCAAGTTTCATTGCAAAGCAAAGCAGGCATCACCGTAAATGAAGCCAGATTTATTCTGAAACGACTTTTCGATGTTTCGGTTACTTCTTGTTTAAACAGTCCGTTTGTTGCTGCGCCAAATTTGCTCACGAAGCAATCATTCAAAAAATTAATGTCAGTTAAGCATTAAACAAGAAAACATAAGACAAATTTTTTAGTAATTGACACTGATTTGACTAATTTTGTCGATAGAATATACATTGCCCAAACTTTCACATCTGAACTGGTCACGCGTTCACACTTTAAAAACTAGCAGGAGCTTGAAAAAAGTGTGAATTTTAAAAATGCAAATATGGCCGCTTACGCAACCAGCATTGTTTAAATCAGCTGAAACTTGTACAGGCTGACAAGAGTTTTCACAAAACTTAAATGCAAACATCCTTGAGTAGGAAATAATTGAATGCGAAAAACAACAAGAGACGTTGTTACAATCGTAACCCTCTTCGCAGTCGAAACAGTTAATTTCTATAAATGGCTGTGAGGCTAGTTATTACGTTTTGATCTTAATTCGGTTTAACTGTCAGGTTTTGCAACGGAACTTTGTGTTTCCTTAAAATCGATGATTACAACTCGTTGTCAAGGTACGGACAATTTCGATATTTGTTTTAACTGGCTGCATATTGGATTCGCTCCTCTTTTAAATCCTCGTTGCTAAGAATGGTTTGCGTTGGCTACCTCAGTGTAAATCAACCCATCATTCAAAGGTACAATTTCTCCGAACTGTTCTGCCGAAACATCGACAAAAATACAAGGAAAGATGTGGCAAGACACAAAGGCTGTGTGACGAAAAGTTTGGACTTCAAATTAACTACTACTTGTTGCAGAAATTTACGTTGCGAAAGCAAATTGCATTAGAAGTCGGTTTAAATTTAATCTTCACAAGCGTGATTCAATTAAACATAGATTAAATCGATTTTTCGAGAACCTTCTGCGTAGGCTCTTCCATCAAAATTAGCCGTTTTGATTTGAAAAGGGAGCCAATGATTCGCGCGCGCAATTCAATTGGTGCAAAAGTGAGTTAATTAAAGTGACATGACTTATTTAAGAACGGCAAGCCGTCAGCTCACATGTTTGACTAAGTAAAGCACAACAGATGTTTCACTTGCGATCAATCAGCTTGTCACGAAAACACCTACCACGATTTTTCTTTTCAAACTGTTCTGCAATTTAAATGCCGTTGCAGCAAATAAACACCGTCTTTAGGCAATTTTCCAAACACATTTAAAGTTAAAATCCGAAAAAAAGCGATTTTTTTCAATAAACCGGTTTTTTAAATTAAAATTTTCGCTGCACAGACAACCTAAGCAGTAAATTTCTGTCTGATAATCCACTGGTGCAATTATGGCATGTGGCGTCGTGGAATAGTCCCTTTAGATGTTATCAACTAATACGCAGAACCAATCAATACGTGCTTTGGTAGATATCGATTTAAAGAACAAGTTGGCGGGGATTTGAAAATGTGGTGAGGCTGTTCAAATTTCAGCACACTAAAACAAGTTCTGAATTTAATAGCCAAAATTATGAATTTTTTGCAACACATTTACACTGCAGAGAAAATCGGTTTTTTTGCAGAAAAATGTAAATTTTGGGATTTTCCCACAACGTTTTTGGAGTCGTATTTTTTGTGTAAAATCAACAGATAAAAATCGCACCATGACAGATTTGTTGGCAAATTAAATTGTGTGCCAACAGAAACTATTGTGACCTCCAAATTTGTTCTGATGGGTATAAATTACAAGCGTTAATTCCGCCGAAACTTGAAAAGGAAAAATATTTTGTGTCGCAAAATGCTTTGACGTCATCCCTTAATTGACACCATTTTTATTCATTTTACTGGGGCTTGCAACTTTTTGTTGAAAAATGAATGTATTTTTAAAATTTGGGCTGAAAAAAATTGATTTATGTGCTGGCCAATCAGGATAAATCAAGGACGCAATAAATTAATCGCATTTATATAGATTTAGGCGAGATTGCAGCTTAAATTCCATGTTTTATTCCAAAAAATTCGTTTTTGGTTGCGGCATTTAAGGCTAATCTCGAAAGAATTTTTTTAGCCTTGGGTAATTCCAGCGGTGGTTGCCGTTGGCAACGCCAATCACCAATCCCCGATGCGTCCCAAGAGATGACAATGAGGCCACTGTTTCCAGATGATCACATTTTCGGAAAAAAATAAGCATTTTTAGCACGCAATTTTGTGGCAAAATGTTTCCCACTTAGTCTGTGTGAATTTTAAATTTACCAGATCGAATTTTCTTGGTCATATTGTGCAAATTCATTTCACCGCACATTTTAAAATTGTTGTTTTAGTGTACTCAATTTCCATTTCAAAAAAATGGTTACAAAGAAATGATGAATATCCTTCAGAGAGCTGAAAAGGGATTGCATATAATTTCTGTTTTTTCAAAATTTGAAATACTAACATTTTAGAGGATAGATTATTTGAAAAATTTTAGTATTATATGTCCACTGCAAAATTAAGATAAATCTGGTTGCCTAATTTGCGCTCAGTAGGCATTTGTGCGTAAATTTATCAAAGACGGCCATTGTTGTGTTTCGTTTTAACCAACTCTCCAGTGTTGTGAGATTTTTCGAGTTACTTACGTTGCAACTACTTACATCGTATTAGTAGCAGCGTAACGTCATTGTGCGATTTGGACAAGCGCGAAACAGAAGCATTGTAAACGACATCAAACGCTTCGTGATTGGTGATTTTGAAATTATGCAGCCGACCTTAATAACTGCCATACAGAAACCCCTGCAGAGTAGTGCGCAGCCATTTCCATTTTGAAATATCTAATACCTGCTACTGATATATTTAAGTACAAAATCATGTACTCTTTGTATTATAGACGCAATTTGTGGTTACGTAGAGGTAACTCTTCATAAGTCAAAGAACGCCTGTTTGGGCATAACAGTTGCCGGTGGTATCGATCGTGGACATCCACCGCGCATAACAGCAATTAGACCCGGCTCAGTCGCCGACAAGTGAGTGCATTTAACCAATCATAGAAAAGTTTTAATCTGAATTCGTTTCTTGATTGGATAGCTGGCAATATCGAAGTTTCGTTTAATTTAACCATAAATTGACCAATAGCGCCTTCTGTGTGCTCTTTATTTTGAAAGAAGTGACTGCGTGCTCATCAACGACGTGGTAAAATCAATAAACGGAATCGATACAGCTGATCTGACGCATGACCAAATCGTCAAAATTACAAGGAATGCGGAAACGACGGTACGAATGGCTTTGGAGTATATTCTCGTTGAAACACGTAAGTCATTTGCTACACTTTTCCTTATACTACTAATATTGCATTAGTAGTAGTTTAATTATTCTCTATCAAGTTGGAAAAGGGCACGTATGAAAACCTCCTGTGGTTATTGATTTCAATGTCCAAATTGTATCAAACATGATGCCGTTTCAGAATTTCTTCTGGTAAAATTCGAATAAAACAAAGATATTTCTCTAACTGGGCGCATAATGCCTGTTTTGTCCTTTACTTGCTGGTTTTTTTTAAATTCAAAAATGGCGCGTGCATTTTTGCGTTTCGAAGTCACCAGCAATGACCTTGAAAAAGCAATACAAAAAAATAGCAAGTTAGCTGCATTCTTACAGGTTTAAAATTGATTTTTTTAATTTACCGCGTTCAAATACACTCTCTTTTGGGTTGATTTTGATTGGCTGGATATTAGCAAATTTGTACCTGGAAAATTTGCACAAAGAAGCGAAAGAACATTTAAGTCATGGTATCTATTTTTAAATGCATTTAAACAAGTCTCTTTTGTTTTAAAAAAAACCATAAAAATTTCCAGCATTTCTTTATGTACACCTTTATATACATCATGTTAGTCAAACAGAAATAGATGCTGCATTGTATTCATTTTTAAAATTACGACGCACTAGTGTTTTTAACTTTTTTGCGTTTTACTATAAATCGGCCAATGGAAATTTATTTTATCATTTAAACAAAACGATCAATCGCTAATGCCCAGTACTCATGACCTCCTGATGGATTCATGAATCGATTCTTGTCTTGGTTGAAGGTGATTTGTTTTACTAAATTAAAGACGACTGAAATGAGGTTGTCCTGGCAACACCACATCAGCAAAATGCAACAAATGTTTGAGTTTTATATAGCAGCATCGTGTGCGAAAAAACTACGTCTAAATCCTACGTGTCTAGATAACTTGAGCTGTTTCTGTAAATTCCAAACTATTTTCTTCTAGTGACTTCCATCATGACATGTGGCAGGCTGCGCCGAAATGAGTTGACGCAATCTACTACTACTCAGTTATCTAGTAGTATCGACCTAAGTCAACCCACTGATTTATTCGGCAATCAAATTTAATGTTGCACGCCAAAAATGCAGTTATTTGAGTATCGTTTAATATTCACAAATTTACTTTTGCTATAAAAAGACGTTTTTTACTTCAACTAAATGGACATACAAAGTTAGTTAAGAAAAAAATTAATGAAAAAAAAATTTGTTTCAGCGAAGTCCACAACCTCAAAACACGCATTCATCCACTTGGAGCCAATGAACGAGTCGTTCGGCATCACTGTACGTGGAGGCGTCTTACCGACCTTCACAACGCCTTTTCCCCTGACAATTCGTAGAATCCGAAGTCAAAGTTGTGCCGACTTGTAAGTAGTATAGTTAAATAGTGATGGTGAGGAAAAAATAGTTTTTTTTGTTCACAACCTCAAGTGGACCACGGTAGCTCCGCCAATTGTTCAATTTTCCTAATTAAAAAATCGATTAATCGATTTTGAATTTCATCACAGAAGTCCCGTGTTTCAAAAATATATTCGTTCTCCTAATTACGAAACATGTTGCACAAATAACAGGAGTTTTTAAAATTTGGTCGTGAGACGACTTTATATAACGCTCATGCAGTTGGCAGCACAGAAAACTAACTTGGGTGACTGCAGAACTGTCAAAATATAATACAGTGCATTTAAGACATTTATACGATTCGAGCTCCTGTGTCATCGATAGTTTGAAAATAATGACTTCAATCTCCACGCTGTACGTCGCTCTAGACAAACAAACCAGTCACCTCATTCGTGATTTGGTGACGATTCAAAATCCACAGACATCCACCGATGAGATGTCGACAGTTTGCTCGTCTTTCACAAGTTCAAGCAACTGGGTCGCCATTCCAAACTCGGCATTCGCAGTCTACACGTTTCGACAGAACGCAACCACGTGATGCGCGTTTCCACTGATAGCCTCCTCCTCCTCCTCGTGCACGTCAACATAATGAACCTGCCACGCATCACGTCGTATCTTGGCATGAGGG
>UXSR01000876.1:0-15287 GCA_900604375.1 Mesocestoides corti
TACCTGTGTGAATAGTTGGTATATTTGCAAGTGTGTGGATTGTGTAGATTTGTGTGCGACGGTGTTATCTTGAATGGATTGCGACAAATTACCTTTTTGAAATTATTTGGCTGCGATGATTTGCATAGATGCGGTGACGGACGTCACGTGTCAAAACTTATCCAAGAGACCTCCTTGGATTGAATTGCAACCCAGTTTTGGAATGTAATTAATACTTGCTCTCATCACTAATTCTGAAGTGCTTCACGTCTATTTCAATGGTTAATGTTCTAACACACTCTGGAATTCTTTGGATGAAAAGAAGAGAAAATCGGTGGAGCTGAAATGCGGTAACCTTAGGATGACGGGGTCTGATGCGCAACCCAGGTTTTCCCCGGAAAGTCCAAATCAAGCCGGTGTGTTGCGTGTTTGTCGTGATCGCATTAACTGTTATGTGAATAGATCCTAAAAGTCACTCCATCCACTTCTCATTGTTGCACTGGAGCATGATATCTAAGGGTAGAATTCCACAACGATCCTTCGGAATATGAACCATTGCAACCGTCCTGCAAGTAGCGTCTCTCGCTGCACAGTGCCCAAAATTTTCACAACAAAGAGTTCCTAATCCTTTCGCTTTCACTACATAGTAAATTAATTTTGAAAAGGGTTTATTGCAATTTAGCTGTGGTTTATTGTGAAAGTAGTACTATATTCCTGCTGTAATGTGCGCTATTCGATTACCGTGGATTCACACAAAGTGTACACAAACACTTGAGCGTAATTGGAGAGCGCTGTGGTCATGTTTGCCTCTAGACAGCTAATCCTTCGTAGGCTTTTGCTTAATGTTGCTAGTGCCACGGCATTTTTCTGAAAAAGTGGTAATGTCGAGGGAACATGGCAGTAGACACTCACCGAGTAGCCGCGAATTCCTGATTTTGTCGGCGTTGAAATTTGCCAATTAACGGGCAAGAAAGCAGTCTCGGTTTTCATAAATCTTATTATGTGTAGATTTTTTAGCGCTAATAAAAGAACGTTTTAAAAATGTGGAAAGGTATATTTTTATCATAGTATCTTTAAATTATTGTGTCTTAAACAAAGTCAATCTTTTATGATAATACAGACCTTTCGAAAACGCATTAAACTGCATATGTGAGTATTTTGCTTTCGCTGGCACACGTGGCATTTGCAGTTTAGTACACTTTAAAACGAGGCTTAAGGAAATCAGTCTTGAATGGCACCAAGAATATGTTTTCAATTTTCTTCACCTGTCTTTATTTCTACACGAGTTACACCAGTGTTTCGAACGTTGAGTTGATGCTTTACCGTTCATTAAGGCAGCCTTGCTACAGCACGGTTGACATTTGAACACTACGACTAGGTGACAAGTAAAACCCCAGCGATCCATTTGTGCCTACAAGAAGACGACTGAATTTTGGCTGCAGTGAAGTTCACCACCTTGGCCATTGCTGGTGTCATCAGCTCGGTTGAGTTTAGGATGTGGAAGCCATCGGTGATTCCATAATTGACATCGAATTGGTCGACGTTTCAGGGGCCTCTTACGGGCTGTAAGGGTTTTGCGGTCGGCCGCAACTGCTCGGCAAAGCGTTTAAATTCCTTCTAACTGATTCATTAGGGGGCTGTTACTATGCCTTGCATTTGTTTTGGTAGGTAATTACACTTTTTAAGACAGCAGGTACAGGCATGTTGTGGCATATTTTTATTCAAAGCATCACGCATTAAGGCGTCTATTTTGCATGATGCAGGGGAGCGGTGGTGAAAGGCAGAAGCGGAAAAAGAGGAAGAAGAAGAAGAAGACGAAGGAATGTTTGCATATAGACCTGTTTTTCAGTGTACTGAAGGTGCACTCGTAACAGAAAGATAGACTTGGGTAAAAGCCAATGTGCAGGTGTGCGCTTTTTGCATCACGGATTGTTCGAGTTACCGTGAGCAACCAAAAAGTTGGGGCAAGGTTGTGGCCATGCGTTTAAACAACGCGAATACCACAATCCGTTAGGGTTTGGATTTGACTTAACTATTCAAAGTTGTTTACCGCTCTAGTGCCTGCATAGTTTTAGCGATCGATGTCACTCGAGACCCGCTATTTAGGTACCGTGACGTGTAAAGAAAACTTTTGTTTTTGTTTCAAAAGAAAGGCTTTGATGGCAACAACGCCCATTTTGAGAAAGTCATGTGAATTTTTGAAAACTCATGGGGCCAACATCTTAATAGCCAATCGTCTCATCCTGACCAACAGCGCACGGCCTGCGGTCTGCACGCACCCACCTCAGTCTTCGTGATGAGTGCACGTGAGCACGACAGTCCAGTGGTCAAAGAACCTTTGGGCCAAAACGCAGACACCTCAACCCACAACAAAACTTGTCTAATTCCATAGGTTGAGGAATTTCCTAAGCTGGAACAAGTGCACTGCAGTTACAAGGGTTGTGTTAGATAATTTACCTGATGATATGCTTCATTAAAAAAATTCGCACATATTGTATAAGCAATCGAATAAAGACAATCACAATTTCAGAAACATGGATGGAAATCGCAAAATAACTAACACGTTGCAAACTTTTGTTAAAAATACGACTCAAAATGCTCGCATCATCACAGTTCAATTGTCAAAAATTAAGGGCATGGTTTTAATATGTTTGATGAGACTATGGAAGTAGCGTGTGAAACGCCAGTCAGCTAGGAACGAGTCACGGCACAATTCAAACTCTAGAGCTTGACTAGAACACTCGATTCTTGCCTTGTGCAAGCTTATGAGGTCCTCAGTCGGCTCACAGCATGATTAAGCAATGATTTTGACGTGTCGGAATACGGTAAACTTCACTAGTGGCTTTTAAGCCAGATCTGCTGGTTCAAAGTTCGCCCGTGAATTACCTTCGAGTGGGTGCTAAGTGTTGTCGTCGACAACACTGGGTCGTCATTAATTCCACTTGTCGTTTAGTGATCTTGAGCTAAGTTTAATTGTTCCCTGAATTAACTTAAACAAAAATAACATAGAAAACAAATGGGGCGTGGGGTAATGTTATCCACCTAACACAACAACTCCCGCATCTGTTCCAAAAAGGTACCGCTCACCATCCGGACACTGAATGCTTTGGAAGTCGCCGGTGTAAGCAAAAGCAAAGAAATTAAATTTCAAGTGATTCGCAGAAATGACCAAGTAGAAGCTGTGCTACTATGACCCTACACCTTGGATGAAAGGTCAATTAGAAAATTGAAACTTGCACTTAGTCTAACAATCTACAACACATTTGTACCTCTGTGAACAGCAGCGCTGGCAAGTGTGATTAACACTGCTTGTCCGATTCTTGTCCCGTGTGATGTGATCCGTGTGCTTTGTGGACTTTCTCCATTCCCCAGAAGGCTTGAATTCGCTAACTGGTCTACCCCAGGATAGTTGCTGATATGACGCAGTCGCTAAAGGCTGCACGGGTGATGCGGCAAAAAATAACATCTTGAAACATCAATTTGGCGAGGTTAATTGTTAAGTTTTCATTGAGCTTGGCCACGTTCGGTCTGATTGGTCACCTCCACTACGCATGTCTACCCAAGCTTAATGGATGGATTCACTTTTTTGAAGGACAAGGCTTTGAATGCATTAAGTCCTGTCAGCCACACGTCACTAACCGCACGATTGCCCGTGCTCACGGAAGCTCCCAAATGACGTTCATGAGCTCTTTCAATAGCTTTTTTCTTAAAAAAGGCTAATTTTTGATCTACTTAGCAATTCATGCACTGCTTCAAAAATCTACATACAAATGGCCATTCATTTAGTGGATTATGAATGGCTTGCAGACGTTTTCGGGCATATGCATAACCACCAGTCATTGAGTTTACGACTTTCTTGTCACCTCGCAAAGACTCCCTGGAAAGGGGAGGATTTAGACAGAATAAGGATGAAATCATCTAACTTTAACGTATGTAGGATCAGCTCTAAAACCCTATCACAGACGTGAAATTTCCGGTCAGATGTACTTATAGCCACCCACTGCTTCATTCAATCGGGATCTGTTTCTACTTAAACAGGTCTTAATTTCGCTTCACAGATGGTTTTCGAGGCCAATATTGTGTCTCTATGGTCAGATTATGCTCAATCTTCATTAACTTGGACAATTTAATTATTAAATTAGATAAGCTTAATCAGATTCGGACGAGGCAAAGGGCAAATCAACATAATTAGTTTTAACACCCGAGTTTCGAAATTACACCTACTCATAGAAATGAGTAACAACCTATGCACCTGGCACTTGAAATGTGTCTCCTAAGCCTCTTCATTAACGTCGACTGTCTTTAACTCTATGGGAAACTTCAGAGCCCAGATGCAAAACGTTACAGATTTTACCATTTAAGTGACAGCTATTACACCTGAAATAATATTCGTATCGAAGAGTCTGTTGATTTTCAAGGCCATAAATTTGTTGATCTACGGTTTTGCATCGACGTAAGTAGAAAAGTGCATGCGTTAAGAATAATAACATGTAACAACCTATATTTCGGATGTCGTGATATAATACTGAGGTATAAAGAAAATCCATCGGGAAGTCAATTTTTATGTGTTGAGAGTGGCGTGAAGACGAAAAAAGATCTGTTGCAAAGTACCATGTTGCTTGATTCCCACTCTAAATTTTGTAACTGAAATCAATAAGTTGGCAAAAAAGACAGTGGATGGGCTTACTAGGTAAAGATTGTTGTACGAAGTACTAATTAAAACAAATTTAATTTTCCTGCCATCCTAGCTAATAACATCTTACCGTACAAGATTAACGACTAAGATAAAATTCTCTAAATGAAATGCATAAAGCGGCAAATCCCTCGGGGAGATTCAAGTAATTTTTAAGTTGTTGTTTTTACAAATTTTGATATGAATAAACGGGACCTTTGGCTTCAAACTAAACTGAAATACTTTGGAGATAGTTCTTATGTAACATCATTTCACATGGTGTAGACACGAAACTGTTGACTAACGCCAGAGCATATGACAAACAGATCTGCGCCTTATTTTATAAAGTATGCAAAACTTGTCCATAGCGGCTTCAATTCCTTCTGTGGACATCTTAATGAAGGCTCAAATTTCCAGTTTGGATGTGTAAAGATCACATGCTTTGTAAATGATGACTTCTGACGAGGATAACGTCACCAATGCTGAAAAAATGCTTGCTATTACATGGCGGATATTGTCAGTGCGTTGCGGTCAGACGACGGCGTTTTATCGATCCACCGATTGATTGATCCATTGATCCATCGCACTGCAAACATCACGGTGATTGTAACGAACTGCGTAGCGGAGGCAGCATCATAGTGCTCGTAATTGGAATTACTGGAAAACAAGCTATGTGCGAATTTTGTACAGCGAACTTAATTATTCGAATGAGTTAAATCTGAAAACTGTATCGACTATTAATACACCTTGGTTCATGTCCATGTTAAATAGATTCGCATAATTCATAGTGCTAACTCACGTCCTTCCGTCTTTTGTGGCACAAATTTAATAAAACCGCTTTGAAATACTTGATTCACATTTAGTTCCATTAAAAGCTAGATGCAATTGAAGAGCTGGCAGTCGTATTTGATACTACCTAGGCCTCCTGACCTGTTGCTGCTAAATTGATCCGCTTTTATTAGCCACTTCCTGTTCCCTCATTTGAATTGCATATGAGGTTGATGCTACCGGGATGGTTGCTGCTGCTGCTTACTTTGCATAATCGAAGGGTATCCCCACATCCCCCTCCCACGTTGTGGTGGTTTCCGGAAGAGGAGGGAAATGCTAATTCCACAACGGGGGCAGAGAGGAGGAGCAGGAGGGAAGGCACTTCACTTGAAATTTCACCCGCAGAGAATGCAGTTGTTCCCGCACTCCTCGTCTCGCCATCATGAATACCGTATAAACTCGATAATTTGTGACTTTGAAATCTATCAGACGACTTTCGGACTTTATCTGCGGCTACTGGGAGTCGGATGACTTCTATTCCCTGGCGAGGATTTTGTTCCTGGACAACTTGTCCAGTCGACACGAGAAGGCTCAGCTTTGGCTGCACCCATCTCCAATAGCATTAATGCCACACCTTTCCCCCGAAAGGCATTTATTGTTAGTCGAAAGATTTTTCCCTCGGATTATCAGCCCATTGACTCTTCCTGCTGCCAGAGTGGCCAACAAATGCTTCAACGATTTGGGATTGACAAGTCAGTCTATCAGCACAGATATTTTGACTGTGATATCAGTAGAGCACCAGAAGACAAAAAGTGAACTCCTGGCCGATAATATTTGACCTCTGAGTCTCTCGTCTTCAGGTAGGGAGCAAAACGGATTTATACACTTTCCCCTATTCTTTCTCGGGGTTCCAATTACGCGGAGCTCCACCGCCCATTATTGGTTTATGAGCATCTAGTCGGAATTACTGGTAAACTGAATTCTTGTTTGTTCGATATGTTGAATGCGTGTTAAATGTTCACCACTAAGTTTAATTGGATTGCAAAAAGGCTTGAAAGAAGCTGAACTGCTACTGTACAAACTCATTGTAACTTTGGTGTAGTGCTTCATAAATCATTAATTTTTTGCTTATCCCAAATGCCAACGAAAACCTCTTGTGAACTTGTAGCTTTGAAAACTGTGTGATCAGGAAGTTGGCAGAAGAAGCTCAGGGTGATAGTTTTGCAATTAAGTATGACACCAAATCTCCCATGGGAATGCTTACTGCGAGAAGAATCCCTAATTGTTCCCAAAGATATCAAATTTCATTGGAAACTTGGAAAAAACAATTTCAGCAAACAACGTAGGCAACCGAAATTCAGTGCAACAAGCACCGATTTCTTGACTCCGCCTTTCTGCTGTAAGCAGACACAACTTTGGTCAGAACCTCATTGTTGCCTCTGCATCCAATTTATAATAATGATTTTCGTATGAATAATTTTTAAACTGAGTTGACAAATCTTAGAATGATTGCGGTAGTTTTGCCGAACCCTCCTCCGCCGATAGAGTCGCGGCCCGGTAAAGCGGACTGCGAGGGGCATGGGGGCAGAGGGAAGCTTTTTTTAAATGAGGTGCGTCAGACGAGTTTCCATTGTGAAGGGAATCATGCGGAAGGCGATGCAACCTCCGTTGGTAGCCTGCTTCAGTTATTTATGTCCGAGTAAACAGAGCTTTTTCAGTGGTGCTTGTTTCACACGCACACACGCGCGTCCATCAGTGAAAGTGACTTCTCAAAACTCACCACTTAATGCTCCACCAGAAATTCGCCAAATTCATCGCGAAAGGGTAAATGTCAAGAAAAGAAGACGAGATGCCATTAGGGTTAATTAACTTCTATTTATAAAACCCAAAACCAGATGCTTCTTACACTGTCCACATATCAGTCATGTCCACAACGACAACCAATTCTCAATCTTCTGTTGGTTAGTCGGATGTCTATTCCACTGATGTTATGGCTCACTTGGTGTGGCTTTGCGTGTGAGGATGTCTGCAAATACGACAGACTGATTCTCGTGGCTGTCGTTTTAACTGCCTAAAAAGTGACTGGTATACCCTGGCTGTATTTCCATGGTTTGCACGCGGTTTCGCCCTGTCGGATCTCCAAAAAACTTGCGTTTCGTGAATTTGTTATTCACTTCCTCTTGATTTGGGCTCATTTGTAATAAATTAGTAGAATTTTTTAATGTAAATAAATCCTCGTATATGTGTGTGACCCTACTCCAGCACTATTATAAAATGAAACCATCAAGTCGCCTGCTCACTTAGATTGACTTTTCCGAAAATTACAAACACCTACTGGCATTGTGGATGGATTGCTTGGGTGGACTGTGACTTTCATTTTCATTTACTTAAATTAACCAACATCAATCCAAACGCACAGCGAAGTGCAGAAGGCTCGACACAAAGTTTTATGCTTCGTCTGACCCATTGTTCAGTTAATTTACTTAAAATCCACGTCCAACTTTAATAACCGAATAGTTTAAAACACTCAATCCTAATGTGTGACTTTGTATGGACTACTTGGCCGAGTTCTGGGTTCCCATCAAACCAGGGATTTCCAAGTTCAACACAGGAAACAGCGGTACTAACGTATTTTAAGTAAACACATTTTACGGTGTTTTGTCGAAAGTCAAATAATAGCGAATCGGGCGACAGCCTAACTGATGGGGTGAATAGTAGCTGCGTGTAACCATTCTAACCCTATAAACTTACAGAAATGACATAAAATCCAGAAGTTCCACTATAATAGCAACTTAGCTATAAGGCAAGATTGCCACAAGGCAACGTATATTAATGGGATCCACTTATGTGTACGTCAACTCGTGATTTTTGTACCCTTCGGGGCGTTCTTTGCGAGAAGCACCAGAAAATCACGATTTCGGCGAGCCAAGTCTCCAATTGTGTCGCATAAATGCCGCGTTTTGATAAATACTACACGTGTTTTTAGTGTGGCGGTGTTCTTGTTGAAAATGCACTCTATTCCACCAAGCACGACACAGATTGTTTTCAAATGGCAGAGAGTAAAGGGCACAAATTTCCCCACTGCCAGAATGATCTTTACGCTGGTTCAGCATGCAGGTTTGCGAAAGTGAGTCAACCGCCCCACGAGATTTGTCTTGGCTTAGCCCGAAATCAGCTTCACATGTAATGGCCCAATATATCACTCCTGCTCCCTCAGGAGATCCAACTGCCTACTTCACGATTGCTTTGAAAGCAGGGAAAACATCCGCTTTCTTAGTGAAAACTCGAATTCGTGACTGACAAGAAAGTGTACTTAATCTGCAATTGGTTTAAGTTGACGACTCAATTTAAAATTTTATTCATTTCCAACAATTTTTTTCGAATTGAAACCAGGGCATTTAGTGACGTTTCCTCCCCCCACTAAAGTGGTGCATTGACATATTGAGGAGTGGTTTTGGACACTCGCTTTAAAGGGAATTTACAGAAGTGCGGGCAACTGGTCCAAAAGGACACTTAATTGTGAAAAATGTGCCTGCGCCTCAGCGTTTATCTAAAGATTGAGTGAAGCTTTCAACACCGAGCTGCTAATAGTCGGTTGCATTGCAGCGTCTGAACCACCGCTGAGGAGAATTCCTGCTGCAGGGCACTTCAGTGCTTGTCGTGTCAATGTTCTCGAAGCCTCTTCCCATTTCAGAAGTGGTTTTGCGGCAATTTCGGCCTTTCAACAATTCGTTTTCCCTTCTTGGGTTTTCTCAATAGCATCTGAGCATCAACTATGCGTAGAAATTGAGTGCATTTTTGGCATTGTTTGGCTTCCAGCCGTTTTGATCGATTGTATACTACCCCACGCACGTAAACGAGTCTTTGATAATATGCAACTCACGACCTTCTCAATAATTTTGTCAAAGGGATTCTTGGCGTGCACCACATCCCTCGACTAATCCTGAACAAAAACACCACATTGTTGCAACCACGAGTTAATCCCCATTCCACAGTCGCCACCTCCTGCCTCTGCTCAAAAGGGCCAATCAGCGAGTGATGGCGTTAATGGCTTTTTGATCCCCGGATTAGTCGCGGCGGTGTCGTGTTCTCCTCTCCAAGACCTTCAAGGAAGGGATGACAGCTAGTGAGTTAAGTGGGACAGGACCGGCGCGTGGCAGACAAATTTGTCCAAAAACCGTCCTCTCACGCCGTCGTCCAGCGCCTCCCCGCGGCACTGCACATTCGGGTGTGACTTTGAAGCTTATCATTTGCAGACTTCAATTTGACTTCTCAGTATAGACAAGAACCTAGTGTCCTGGGAAAAATCAGATTCCTGTTTAGTGAAATTCTGCTAATATAGCAGCTCAAGAAGCAGGGTTGGTTGGCTTTTAAATCGGCCCCAATTCCTTATTTTACTTCTATAGCTGAAGTTCCACGTTAGCCTACTTAGAGCACCTCTAGCATCATGTATTTCATTAGTTTAAAATCATTGGTTAGAAGTATTTCGAGGAACTGCACAAAAATAACGGATTTCTGGATCGCCGACTTTTTATGCTGCTTGTTTCTACGAGGTAAATATAGGTCAGTAAACAGTAAATAGTACAAGTGTAATTAGATTTAACTTGACGTAAGCGCAGACCTAAAATGAATGAATCGCACAAAACGTTGATATTGTTGAAATCTGAATTGCGTAGGCATTCGGACAATTTGCCCATGCCTGACTCCCACAAACTACACTGTACTAGCTAGTTTACACCGAGACTCCCCGTTGATTTGTGAAAGTTCTCTGAAACTTCACTTTGCTTACCACGTCCATGGTTTTGCCCATTCTAGTTTTTTAATGCCGTAAGTTCATGGGCGAGGGAAACAAGGAGTCGAATAAGGGTCCATAACCCCATGTTTTTCTTTATTTACTCAAGTAGTTTGACAAAACTAATGTGAGTCAGCACTCTAAAGCCAAATAGAAGCATATCCAAATAAGATATGACTCAACTATCATGATTTACGATCTTTAACCTTGCTTATTTCAGTGCGAGAATCTGAATAAGAAAGCGTCACAGCAAGGCTGCATTTATATGTCATGGTTTCTATAAACTGGCTTTGCAGTCTCCTGCGAACACGCATAGATTAAGCGCGTCGCGATTCCAAAGGCTTTTGTGACAACAATAGCCGGGGTTGGTAACACGGTGGTGCAACGTGGCAGACAATCTCTCAGACAAGCGCACGAGCTCTTTGCATAGCTAATGAGCACCAACTGCAACAAACCTGAGGGGGCAAGGAAGAGTGTGAGGGTGAGTTGCTAACCTCGGACACTGGCGTGACCCAATCAGCCATGTGACATAGGGAGGGGGTGTCAGAGCTCTCTTGATGTTTTCATCGAACATGTGTTGGTGTTGGTGTTGTCTTATTTTGGATAGTAGAATGACAAGTGAGGCCTATGGAACTTCTAAACTTCGGCGCAAAGTGCTGTGCAATTGGTACAACTGGACACGCCGATTTCGGTTCACTGACCAGGGGAATAACTTGGGGGTTTGTTTGACACATTTCACTTACCGCCCTTACTCACCAAGATAAACGGGTGAGGTGATTTAAAGTCGAAATTACGATGTTTTTAAAACACACATAGTCTGAATTCGATTGGAAAGGCAGCATGGCAAGCAGATGACTTCAGCAACGAAAAGCGGTTGCTTAGCAAGCTCACGGGTGTGAAACCAAACCCAAGGCATCGCCTGAACTTGATATTTGTTGATGTAATTTTTGCACAAGCATAGGTAAGGCTGAAACGATGATAATTTCTTTCACAATGTCCATTTCAGCTTGAATCTTGACCGATTACATAGTTAAAAAGTGCTGTTTTTAAATATTGCACTTTGTCGCCAGGCAATTATGTACTCATTTTTTCCAGAAATGCCAGATTTATATGTGAAGAAGAATTGTTGCAGATGATACCTGGCTGTTTAGCATACATTGTCGTGATGCATCTTTTTGGGTTATGCATGGCTGAAGTGTTAACAAACCAATAAAACGGAGCGAAGGTTTCATCAGTGATTAAAATAATCCCGACATGGTAGAACACTCGAAGCCTTGGTCGTATTAAAATGTTCGCTCGCATCGTGAAGGGCTTAATCGTAGTTCACCCTGCGACCGCCCAAGGGGACTGCAACGAGTGCTGCCTTGGGCTATGAGCTGACACATTGCCCACTGACCCTAAACAGTCAGATTTCATCAAGACTCCGTATCTCAAGGCCCAGCCATTACTAATTCAAAATCACGTCTCTAATCTGGGCTAAAGTAGGGGAAAATCAGCAATGCAGAAATGTTTTCTTCATCACTTTCCAGTCATCTTGTTGGAGGCGTGTCAAGGGGAGCCGTAGCATGCAACTTCTCGAATGTATAGTGGTGAACACGAGCCCAGCCGAAGACATTGGGCATGTCATCACCACGTGTCTAGTTAAAAGAAAATAGTTTTCGGTTGCTTTTTGTGAATTATTTAAAAAAATTTGCAAATTAATAATAACCATCGAAAAACTTGGTTTTCATTTGACAATTAAAATAAATCAAACCAACAGACGTCATTGTGTTCGAAAATATATTTCAAAACGGGTGGTTCTCTTCTCTATTCTTAACAATGCCTTAAAACAGGAAACAGGGGCTTTGATATGGGTCTCTTCTCCGGGAAATTTTACCAAAAGTCTGTGCGTTGGTGTGATAAATTGCTAATATTGTTTGCTTGGATCCAAACCTGTGGCGACGACATCAATTTCTGGCAGGAAGTGGCTTTAGTTATGTGTTGAATGCCAGGCGTCTTGAAGCATTGTCTCTAGAAGTAATGAAGACGCGAGCTAATTCAGTAGAATGCGTGTGAAAGCAAACGAGAGACGTTTGAGCAGCCGGGTGATAGTGCGTTTTAAAATTGGCGGGCTGGCTTTCGCAAGAACTTCTCTCCCCCTCCTCCCCCCTTCCCAAAAATACCAAACTTGATTTGCAGAACAAAAGAAAAGTCTGCTAGCCTTCTGCTATTTGCTTATTAGACACTCGCACCTCTTTTCAATGCATTGGACAAAATAAGCTCGAAAGGGGAGACAGCAAACCCGCGAACCGGCAAATTATTTGACTTCGACACATAATTTCTTCGCAATTCCTCACTTTGCCGATTACACTGAGATGCACGCTTTTGAAGGGATTTGGCATGAACATGATGCCAGGCGTTCTCAATTTATCGAGCATTGCCCTGAAGTGTCAGTGCGCACAGAGACGGTAAGTTAAACCACTCGATTTCAACACCGACTTTCATACTGTTAATGATTTCGACTCAGCATACTTCGATGGGCATTTTGTCTATTAAAATATAAGCGAACGGTAAACTTTCGAATGAATGCTTGGTAAACACTGTTGGTTGAGGGCTGCCACATACATACACAACAGAAATTAAGTTGTCCTCTGATATGCTTATTGACATTTCCCTGTCCATCGTCCACATCGTCGCATTACACAAAAGTTATCGCGTTTATCCTCACGAAAATTCATGGGTTGTTTTGTATCCAGCATTCTTTTTTATAGTAGCCACCAATTTACATTTTCCCAGACCCGATCACTGGCAAACAGGATCCAAAACTCCACTATTTTTTTCGGCAGGAAAGGGTGCTCATGTCCAAAACTCGGTCAGTTGAATTTACCTTCGTCCCCTTTTGAACTACACTTAGATCTAATTTTACAAACTGAGAATAAATAGGTCTACTTAGACACTAGACCCTTTCTTCAACGGAAGTTATGAAAACAAATGTTTTTACAGAATAAAACGAAGATATTGCAGGCCTTCAGTTGTCACCTGCAAAATTTCACCGCATAACTCCAGCTGAGACAATTTTCCAAGCCATCTAATAAGCAACGAGTTTCAAAGGGAGTTTCGAGGAGGCTCGTCACATTTGGATAAGTTTAGCGGGATATCTTTTCGAAGTTTCATCAGGAATTAATTACTCCAACCTTTAAGTTAGGGGTCCCTGAAGTTGTCACCAACGTCCAAATTTCAACCAACAGCTAAGCCACAACTTAGCTTGGATATTATTTTTCCTGAAAGTCGTATTTACCATGGAATCTGAACGTAATTGTCGAATGATACATGACCGTTAGCAGGACACGCAAAGCTCTAACGAGGTGACCCAGACTCCCTGAAGTAGACACCAGACGCAAAAAACAGCAGCTCTACTGGAAGACATTTGTACACGCGGCGTACGTGACCCATCACAATCGCATAATCCGGCGTGGCTTGTAGGACCTCCCATCAGAATTCGAGTGGGAGTTCAAATACGCGCCACCGTCTGACTGGTCCGCACGGATTAAGGCGACACGGACGACGCGTTTCCGGAACGCAGATGGCACTTTGATGACGTGGTATGTGGAACCCAGGCCAACGAACAGTTGACTAACATTTGCAAAGTAGAACACACCATATTATGATCGGGACACGGTCACGCTGCAATGCCGCGTGTGTAGGTGCGCGCGCATGACGCAGTCGCGACAACTCAAACACACACACACACATGCGTCTCAAGCAGGCACTGCCAAAGTGTTTTGCATGGTGCTGAAAGAAACGGACCATCTCTTTCTCGCTCGCTCTCGTGTTCAACTTCGCGTTCACACACACTCGCACACACACACACACACACACAAAATTACCAATTCAAATTAGCTCTCCTGCACTACCACAAGCCCTCTTTCCAGGAGAACGGATCAGCATCAAAAAAAAATCGAGAACACCTCCCATGCGTCCTGGAGTCTGTATAAATGATTTTGCAATTTCTCCTGAGTGACTGTGCATTTACACCTATCCAGGAACACACACTGTTTAATTGTGAGTCTCAAGTGGGACCTCTATTTCGGAGTTTAAACACCACAAGTTCATGCGCACTTCATTGGTCGATCATGTGCTAGTGGCCACACAACGGTAGTGTACATTCTCCCGTCATGGGAAATGATAGAAGGCATATTTAAAAGGCTGAAAAACGACAAGCACATAAAATGCTGTCGTAGGAGATGCTGTCAGTCACCGATTGGTCCTGTTGGTTAACAGGGCATTCACTTTACCACTTGGCACCTCGATAGACATAAAAAGCTACGCAAGACCTTCTTTCCGCATCCACAACAACAATCCATTCAATATTCGGCCGGAAAGAGGACGTAGGGTCTGCTTATTCTTGACACGTTTTCTCTTAATAGAGAAAATGTCCAGCCCATGGTCGTAAGAGTGTTGTTTCATGGTCGAAGTACATCACGTCCATACACCAACTGCCATTTTGGGCCTTACAAGCTGATTAGTTCTGTGTCCCCAAGCTCGAGGTTTATCTCTTCTTATTCATATTATAAATCAAACAAATTGAATGAATTTGATTTTCCAACACACTATCGGACTGGGATGGTTTTACAGATCCTGAAATATCTCAGCAACACTGGATGCGAAGTCGCTGAACTGTTGCCCCGACAACTGCCAAAATCGGGTCTTAGGCATGTCGTTTTGCTTTCAAATGAGGCAACTCAGATGTTAGTAGGGGGCACCTTTCGTGACCTTTGGCTGCTAGAAATTAGGGTCTATCAGTTTTCGACCCAATTACTGTTACTTCCTGCGTAGATGAAACTTTGGCATACGAAATACAGGTTCTTCGCCACCGTAGTTAACTGCTCACTACCTCGCGAGAACATTTATCAAAGCCGTTACGTGGCGCTCTGAGAAACGTGTCCTTTTTTTGTGAATTTGAATTTCATGGTCTCTGGTTGTCGGTCTTTTTTTCCTTTCCTAATGTTTGTCGTTCAGAGTTGGACGAACTGATTTGTCAGGCTTGAGGGACCATCCATGAATTGGTCCGACTTTGTGGGAAGAAAAAAAGGTGAA
>UXSR01000877.1:0-15257 GCA_900604375.1 Mesocestoides corti
CTAGTACGCTACACTTTTAATGTACGCGCGAAATTTATCTTAGACTAAAGGTCACAAACATTTATTCGTGTAAATGCAGTAGTTGCACCCAAGCATCTCGCCACTTTCATTGACTTTAACTGTTAGGGAATTCGATGGAATCGTATAAGTTTTCAAGGTTTGGCATTGCAGATCACAATGTGGGAGGGTCGAGTAAAGGCACTTTGCAACAAGTTTGAATTTCGATTAGGAATACAGTAGTCGTTTCAGAAAAAAACTGCAGTAACCATTTTAATTTCAATTGGAAAGATTCTGATACCAAATCAAAAGGCATTACTTGATACTTTTAACATTCCTATTTAATGCGTGAAAATAGTTTTAGTCAACAACTTGCAAATAATCTAGTCCAAAAGAATGTCTCCTTATAGCAAGCTGAACTTCCATAGAATATGCTCTTAACATTTGAATTGAAAACCTGGATAATAAGAGCGCGTTTCCAAAACAGCATGTACTCACAGAGAGCATTCACGTTGCCTGTTTTTTTCGCATCATAAATGTGTGAACTTGTTTCTACAGAATAGATATTTCAATAGACGAAATGCAAATTTATTTGAGCTTAATGGTCTCTGCTTTAGAGTGTTCTTATGCATCTTATTAAACGACATTTACTCACCAAAACTAAGGACCAAACTACGTAAAACTGTGCTGCATTAATTTAATTTTGGAAAAAGTAATATAATTTGGGTCGGAAATATTCGACAACCCAAAATTCAGCGCCGAATCGCGAAAACCCAAACAAATGAATAGAAAAGCCATCCAATATATGTTGTTCGTAAATCTATGGCGTAAAAATGGCCGTAAGATTTCTCATCACTCAAGTTAGTTTGGTTAATGTGCACAAAATCCAAAAGGCGATCTTTCTCATACTGAAAAGAACGTAATACCTGTTTGATGGATTCGAGGCAGAAAAGCCAATGCCCAAAGATGCAGTGATGTTTTAATGGTAGCGGGGAAGGTACTGGAAGCTTGAAAACTACCAAACCACTTTTTTTAAAGGTTCAGTAATCACTTACAAATTTCCGAAATTTGTGATCGCCGTTACCAAAAAAATCGTCTCTGTCTCGACAGCAAAAGAAAGAACGTGGCACACTTACAAATTTTGCGGGCATCTGCATTATTGCTCGGCCAATTCACAAGCATTAAATACGCAAGCATGTGCATCAGGGTAAACTGAAGTATTGATCGAACCCACAAACCACCACTCGGAGGAATCCACGAACCCGTATCTACAGATACACAGCAAAAAACAAAACGACGGCCACTGTATTTATTTTTATTGGGATGTGGTTTAAAGGAAAGGAAATCAAAACAAGTTTCTTAACTATGTTTCCATGCGAAAGTAATTTACAGCCCCTGCAACATATTCCCATACATAGGAGATAGCAGCCCAATTATCGATGCAAAAACTCCGATATTAGCACATTAAGTTGTCATAATGAACAAGCATTATCTGACTAAAGCTCGTTTTGCAGCACATAAAATACGGTACGGCGTTACCGCAAGTGCCGATGTGAAACAAAAATATGGTAAAAATTCAACTTCTAAAATGTTTACTGCAGAAACTTTACCTGCATTCTGTTGCCGTGCTACAAGTGACCTTTTCACTGATTCCAAATTAAGCAAGCATTCCTTGAAGTTTTAGCTGAACTTCGTGCAGCTATAGGATGCATTAGGTAGCAATAGCCTGTTTAGACATTGAGACAACCAGTGTGCTCACGATTCCGCTATACAAGTGGACAAAGTTGTGCATCTGTTGAACCCTGGCTACTGTTTTCTATCAACTCATTTCCTTATTCAAACGGTGTTTACCAGACACGATCACAAAAACCTTTATTCTCAAAAGTTAAAGTCAAAGTTTAGTAGCAAAACTAGCGGTTTTCCATATTTTAGGAATTAAATGCGGAAAATCCATTGCTGCCAAACACATTTCCATTTCTTGAATGTAGCAAATAAGCATTACTTAGCAAATAGTAGAGTCTTAGGGCAGCATATTTTACTTTTATGGGACGAAATATCATCAGTTAAACCATAATGCCATAACATTTCAGATTGTTTCTCTCCACCCTACCTGCAAAACGCAGTGATAATAGAAGACACTACGGCAGGCCGAACTGATTATCGCAATGGTGAATCATTAACAATGGCGTGTCGTCCCGGCTTTGTGGATGCTAAACGCAAATACATCACTGTCGTCTGCGTGGGAAATCAGTGGAAGTTTGACAAACTCGACTGCCAACGTAAAATAGATTTTTTTTTTCAAAGCATAGTTTCAATACAATTAATGCGCTCTTATTTTCTCGAGTGAACTACATGGTCTTTCAGTCGACACTCAAAAACAGAGCAATCGGTTTTGATAAGATTATGAGCACGTCAGGGCATTCAAACCTAGGCACACACACACTTTCACAGCATTTGGTAGACTTAAATTGCATTATGGGAAAGGTTTCATGAATGTTTAGGTTGCTTTAATGGCACTTGCACGGCAGCACCCAAACAACTCTAGCTGCGTTATCTAAAACGGCTTTGCTAAGGTGAGTTCACTTCAAAATCCTTGCGTATTCAGCTGAATATAATCGATACCTCTACCTATCCAATAAAATTGTGGATTTAACATGAATGGTGTCAAGTAAACTAGTTTGTCCTCTTGATTTTCAAGGCATTTCCTGCCAGGAGATAAAAGGCCCAGAAAATGGACTAACGCTGTATACCTCTGACCTGCGTTACCAAGGGACAGCAGTGCAATTTTGCAACGATGGCTACAGAATCCTTTGTCCCGATGAAACAGGCACCACGGATTCGGGCACACTGTGTATGGCACACTGACTGTGGGAATAAATAATTAGGCAATAGCAACTTTGCTGTCACTCAATTAGCGCTCTTGATACGTGGTAAATTTTAGAACACAGCAAAAGAATTAATTTCTTTTTGAGTGTAATATTTTAATAGAAAAATCATGCCCTTGCATTTCATTTTAATGAGGTTTATGTTTGTGCCCGGCAAATTTGTGGCAAGGAAAATGGCGGGTTGTTCCTGGGAGTATGCCGGTGTGCACTTGTCCATTGACAATTACGTCATTCCAATTGAAAAACTCTCACCTACTCCGTCAAATGTAGATGGTCTTGATGCGGAAACAGAATTTGAATTGCGCTACCTCGGCTGTGAACTTATTCAAGATGCCGGAATTCTTCTTAAACTACCCCAGGTGGCCATGGCAACTGCCCAAGTCCTCTATCAGCGATATTTTTATTCGAAGTCCTTTGTTCGATACGTGTATGAGGCAAGCCTTTCTTTTAATAAGAGGGAATTTTTAGCATTACTCGATGGCGTGCATATTTTTGGCGGCCAAAATTGAGGAGTGTCCAAGGCGCATTCGAGAGATAATTAACGTATTTCACCACATTAAGCAAGCTCGTGAGGGAAAGTAAGCTGTCATACCCAGTTCATCTATGAGCTGTAGACAATTCACCCCTGTTATCTTTGACCAGGCGTATGCCAATTTAAAGAACCATATCATTAAGGCTGAGCGTCGTGTTTTAAAGGAATTGGGATTTTGTGTGCATGGGAAGCACCCTCATAAAGTAAGTAGGTTACGTTTACGCATTTCTTTTTAGCTCATAATTATGTACCTGAAATCCCTATCGTTCCAGGAGAACAAGAAATTCGTCCAAACGTCTTGGTAAGTTTTTTGTCTCTACACGAAAATCTCTGGTACGTGACACTAGGATTAAGGTATTTTGATTGTAAAATCACCGCGCAGCCAAATTTCTTGGTATTTTCAATTTTATAAGCACCTAACTCCAGAAGTCGTCTAGTTTAGCAAATCCTTTTTTTGTCTTAGGAATTGTATGAACGATGTCCTCCGCACGGATGTCTTCGTTCGTCACACACCAGAGGCAGTGGCTTGTGCGTGTATTTTTCTTGCTGCAAGACGGCTCGAAATTCCACTTCCTCGGCATCCTCCATGGTGGGAAATGTTTAATGTTGACGAAGAATCTGTTCATGAAATCGCTTTGTGCCTTCAGCGTTTATATGCTAGGGAAAAACCTAACGTTAGCGTACTAGAGTCGCGTTTAGCTGAACTGCGCAAAAAACAGGCCGAAGAAAAAGAGGCTGCAGCAGCCGCTGCTGCTAGAGATGCTGCCGCTGCGGCAGTTGTCATTGGTAAAAATGTCACGCTGTTAAGTTCAAGCAATTCTTCCCTTGTAACAAATGAGGAACATGCTCTTCCAGACGGTGTTAAAATGCGGGGTCAACTCTCAGAGGTATCGTGCGCAAAAGTGATTCGCAAAATTGAATCTGCACAGGAACCTACCAAGCCCATGTCTGCTGAGGAAAACGGCGTTTGTTTCGCTGTTGCCAAAGACTCGAAGGGTTCTGTGTGAGTTTATCTTATTGGTGTCATTACATAAGTAGAGTGCCTGCTTTACGTTGTCAACTTTTATTTCAGATATCGAACCTTGGAAAAACGCCGGCCGAATGCCTATAGTGAAATCGAGTCCAAGTCAAGCAAGACCCACAAAGCTCATAATCGTTCTCGTAGTCCTATTTCTCGTTCTACGAACTCAAAATCACGAAAACATAGATACTCTTCTGCAAGTGCTTCTTATAGTAGTGGTAGTGATGAATCAGTTTCTCCAGTACCAGCCACGTTCCTGCGTAAGGGTCCCTTGTCCCACTCTCGCCGTCGCGACCGACACAAAAAGCGTTCGCGGAGTCCCTACAATGACGGTAAGTACCGACGACGTCACAGATCACGTTCCGTCTCCAGCTACTCGTCTACATCGAGTCGTTCCGATCGATCTCCCTCAAAGCCTTCTTCCCGCATAAAGACATCTCCTCACAGAAACCCCCGGGCTGACCCCGATAAAAGGTCCTCAAAGTCGACTTCGTCTAAGTATCTCAACGGCCAGTCTTCGAGTAAGCGTGTTACCGATCCCAGTAGCAGCTGCAATTCAAAAAATCGCGGCCGATAGTCGCTATGCACTCTTGTCTCGCCACCACGCTTATGAACTTGCTCGCATTGGATTTTTCCCTTCCTTACCGCAGTGTGGGGCCACCCCAACTTGTACAGTACTTGCGGTTTTCCAAGATTCGAAATTCCTTAAATTCATTGATACCTGAGTCATTTTCTAATTGCGTCCTTTGTAGATGGGGCCGGGGTCTTTATTCCTTGTTATTGTGTAGTATTTGTCACTTAAGGTGCGAACGTCATCGTAAATCCCGCTGTAAATTTTATACTGCTGCTGTTATTATTGCCAGTGCTTATTCTGCTGTTGTACAGACATGGCACGCTCAGTCTCTCTCAGGTGGTCCAGCTCCTGCAGGAGTTTCGTCTGCCCTTCGCGCGATCTCCATGTAATCGTGGTGGTGACTTTTTGGTACTCAAGGCCAGGGATTACTTGAAGTCTGCGATCAGGAAGTTGCGCCAGTCACAATAACAACAGTAAGTTTTGAGTGCATCCGCATCCTGGTCGGCTGTTTCCAATAATTGGCTCTCGGCCCCGTCGGCTTGCGCAAATCACCAGAAGCACGAGATTTGTAATTCGAAAGGAACCTGTTTGGACGCCCTATTTATCAACGCGCTTCCATTTCTTTATAGACGACGTGATTTTTCTCTACTCGGTAGTTTTTGTCTACTAAAACTGGGGTTTTCACGGTTACACTTTAGACTAATTGCAGAAAAGGTGCGTCCGGGCCTCTCACATCGTTAGTTGTGACGTTCCCTGATGTTATCACTGATAGGAACCTGTCTTCGCAATGTATGTGCCCACTAGTCGTCCAATGTATTATGTTACGTCACTTTTTGATTAATCGTTTGTTGCCGTCCCATTTTAAGCCAGTGATAGTGCGCTTACTGCTCAACTGAGTGGGTCGTCGTTAATTTTCGTCCGTTGGTGAATTTTCAATAAATCGGCTCGTGCCGAGACAGATGACCATGTTTTCGCTCACACATTCTAATTAGCCCATTGGAGTTGTGGTCTTTTTTCCAGGAGAGTCGTGAAAATTTGTACCTTCATAGGATTTCCCAAAACGTTATGTTGGCGGATGCTGAAAAGATTTTGCTTTTATGGTGTCTTTGACCACCCAGCAATTGAAACCAGGCGTAGACGAGGAATCGGTGGCTGGCAAGGTTGTCTGTTTGTTTGGTGGGAGTGAGCGGAGTTTTAATAATATTGACCTTTTCTTGAATAGCCTTCTGGGGTCCGCCTGCTGAAGGGCGTCTCTCTCTGTGTGTTGCGAGTTAGCATTGCCTTCCTACCCTGCCTCCGACATTGCTCGAAAAGATCTTTCTGACGGAGGTGACCTTTCCTTTTACGTACGCCAGAAAGTGAACATTAACGGTCTTGTAAGATTTCATTACGCTTCACTTCAATACACCATCTTTCTTGCATATATGTATTTGTTGTTTGGGATATAAAAAGTTACGAGGAACAAATCGTGAATCAACTCTAACTAAATAATGGATTTAGATCAAGCCGTAGTTTTCTATTTCAATGTATCTCCTAGACGATAATACCCTTTTGGTAGATCGTCACAACGTCTTTATAGACTACGGACTGATGTTTTTACTTTCATCCTTCTGGTTATTTTGCTGTGGGAGATAAATATATACTTTAGTCTGTCTCATGTATTCAATTAATCGTTTAAGGTAATTTTTGAAGGTAACGGCCAAATGACCAGTCACAATATGAGTGCAGATTTATTTTAAATATTTGATGCTTAAAGCTACCCACTATTATTAGGTATTAGGCATTATTAATGTAATACGTTACTGGTTCGCTGTGAAGTGAACACATGCCATGAATATGGCTGTCAATAAATCACTTTTGCCAATCAAAATAGGAATTGAGACATTGAATGAAAATTGCTTACTAGGCGTCGGGTTTATGTGAATTTTGGGAACGCCCTTAACATCAATGATCAAGTTAGTTGTCACCTCTAGGAGCCGTGCGTGCTCAGCAGGACGCGACTAAATACGCCAAGCCAGGCATTTGGGTAGTACGAAACTTGAGGGTAGTTCGCTGAGTCGTAATTCTTGAATTCTGCCAGCACCCGTGCCCTGATATATTGCCCCTTACTAGATTGTCGGCGTGCTTTTGGAGATTCGAACACCTTTCAAGCTATAGTTATCAGCGTTTTCGTTGTGTCAGAAGACGACATCCGCTTGGCGCGTTGCAATGGGGAGTTCGGAGGTAGTGTGTTACCCGTGGTCGCTCTCCAACATGTTCTCGAGTTTGGTGTAGGTATCTAATGCGGAACTAACCATTTATTTAGGGAAAATAAATGAATCAGTGGAAAGGTGGCTTAAGGTCTTATTGCATGTCTGAGCCTAGTCACTTAAGTAAACCGAAAGAGAACTCCGACGTGTAGTAAAAAAAATCTTGCTTGAATCGGGCCAAGATTAGAAGCCAGAATGGTGTAGTCCTCCAAAAGACGTGTAAACTCATTCACCATCGCAGGCTGTGCATAAGGTTCCATCACGCCAGCCAGTGTGGCTAATAGAAAACAGTGGGTAGATGTCTTTCAAAACCCTTGCTCGTGGTTTTATGTTCTTAAGCTTTAATGTGACGTTCTGAGACTTTTCCACGGCTGATATAGCATTTGGATATACTTTATCTACCGTGAACCGTAATTGATTAATGTAGCATTGTGAATACCAGTCTGGAGCCATGTTCAATCTGAACTTTGTTCTTTTACTCAAAATATAAACAAGGAAGCTAGTAATGTGAAAGCTGGTGTAAAGCCAAAATACGTAAACACTAAAGAAGCATGCAGACGATGTTACAATATTTTATCTCGATTTTAATTTTGATATTCTGCTTTTTTCAAAGTTTTTCAAAGTAGTAACTGCGTGCTAAACATTTAAGTTCATTGGTTGGTATTTTCTGGCACCATCGACTACATTATAGTAAATGCTAATCTCTTTAAACGACACGTGCTTTGATCATTGTCTTGCAGTAACTCATCGAAGAAAAGTTACCTGGTTTGAAGGAAGTAGTCCCAGATTTTTTTGCATTTTCATATCTGTTTTAAACCACTTGAGTATGACGTCGAACCCATTAACCCAAACGATTAAAGGCCAAAATAGATTCAAGATAAATGACCAATTAACCACAACCAATTATGGGCTTCGGCAATTCAAATCAATTTGCTAGGCTTTGTTAAAAATCACAAACGATTTGAAGTTTGCCTTCAAGAACCTCAGAACGCTGATTCCTGCTCAAAAGCCATTACATGAAAGCTAAATTGTGTTTGACGTAATTCAAGTTTAGTTCCTTGAGGAAAATATGAGAAGCCCGGTAAGTAGGTGGGTGACTTCTAAGGGCAGTCAGAACGACGTAAAATGAAAAAAAGAAGGAATTTGTATTCTCAAAGATCCTCTTCCTCTTTGAATAGCAAACTTTCAAGAGTAAATGTTTGTGAATTAAATAAGTACCTCTTCCACAGTTTATATTCAATTTAGACAGCGGTATGCTGCTATTGGATAGTGTTCACGGTTTTGGCTGTACATTAGTTAGCTTCCTCGAGGAATCACGACCATAGTATCCGTAATGCTAGCCTTCCCAAACGTGATTGAATTTAGTGTAGTCATATTTTTTTGATATTCAAGATGTGAGATGAGAGAAATTTGCTTCATTGTTTCGGTGTACAGAAATCGCAATCAGGCAGATTTGTAGTGGAACAGGGAATAATCGGGATAGACAAAAGCAATCATTCAACTTGATGCGTGTTTCTCCAACCTGCTTGACCAGAACTCCAGTTTCATCCCTGGATATCTTATTTGTTGGCAAGTGGTGTTAGTAGTCCATCGTGGTGCGAATAAAATCGCTTTAGTAATTTGGGGGAGTAGCCATATGTGTCAACCGCGCTTGCCACTGGGAGCGGCCACAAGTCATTGCTTCATAAAAGGGTTTTGCAAAAATAGCAGCAAGTCGGGTTTAGTATGCTCTACGCTAGTCAGTTTTTGGCTTAAAAAACACCGTGGTTTTGAATGAAAATTAATTTGTTTTGCATGTGGTGCATTATTTGTGGCAAACGATTTCTATTCACAAAAATCGCAATCTATAGGGAACGAAATTCAGATTATAGCGACGTTTTGTTCGATCAAAAGTAGTATATTTGGAAGGCTGAATTTAGGGAATAGTTATCACCTCGGGTCCGAATTTGTTGCCATACCTCTACATTCACATCCATCCTAACCCAAAAGCGTGTCTTGTTTAGTAAATAAGCCACAAGAAATATGTGAAAATTTTTATCACTTTTAAGGAATACAGTGTCATATTAAGGTTTGTAAAACAACCACGACTGAGGGATGACATCATGAGTAACTTTTGTGCAGTTTGGTGTTTCGGCAGGACTCCAGTGTCCCTCAATACAAAAGGTGTACCGAGGCCCCTGTATTCGGTGGTCTTCGGATACGCAGCTAAACTCCACGGCGGCGCCATGCGAAGGGAGAATCTGGTTGTTGTCGAAGGGCCACCGACCTCGAGCACCGATAAGATATATTTCGATTCCTGTGGGCACAGGGGGCCGGCTACAGCGTACTAGAACAAAACATGGTGCCAGGTTTGAAATGCATTAAATTCTTTGTCTGACAGCTCCTGTTGAAATCTATTTTTTCGTACATATGTGGCCCTCGGGGATTTGGTGTTCGCCTACCGGTTTGCGTCATGTGTTTTTTCCATGTTGTCAGTATACTGAGGCTGCTATTAACGAATCAACCAATATCTTTTATAAATCCTCAAAATGCATCGGAGATTCTGTCGAGTATAGCAGTAGCTATTCACTCATTATCAGGTGTCTTGATGTCTTCATCAGCCTTCACTTGGAGTGAGAGGATACCTGGAGTGGTATATCTGGATGTTAAAAGTTACTAGACACGTGGTCGATGGTCTTTGATTAGTGTGATTATTCTTTGAGGTGAAAGAGCGTCGTAGCAATACTTGATATTCATAGTTAATCTTTCGATATAACTGGATTTTTAATAAACATAAGACTTGTTTATAAGCCACAATTTTCTTAAAACGTGAACATTAGGAAATGTGGGAGATGTATTTCTTACCCTGGATACAAGAGGGTAGTTCTCCTTTCCAAACACCATATTCACATTTAACACTGAGTCGATCCTGGTTGAGGGGCCAGGTATTTTTTAGTTCGCTAGCATTGGCGGTCAATCGCAATGCAACGTCCGAATAACTGGTGTTTAGTCTGTAGCCTGGAAAACATTGATAGCGTACTACTGAGCCGTGTTGGAGACTGTAGAATCGAGTCAAGGCGTTTGGAATGTTTGGTGGTCGGGTCGTGCATCGGGCTAAAAATTGAAAAAAAGCGCCTGGTTTGTAGTTTGTTTCTTCGAAATTTAGTGGCACGTGATTTGAAGCTACTTATGACTCACCGACCATAGATAAAAGGAATTGACTTCAAAATTCATTTTCTAGCTTGCTCTCGTTGCTGTCTTAGCCGTCCTCGAATGTCTGGATTTTCATATTATTACCTATAGTTTAAGCATCTAGACATATGTAAGGCGTAGTTACTAAATTGGCGAAATTAATACCAAGTCAACGGGTTTCATGTGGTGGTAGTTTCATTTGACGTTTATCGATCGCAGGCCTTCTTTTGCTTTTCATTTCATTACCGATGGCATAGATGTTTAGGTAATATGCTGTTGTAATTTCGGTCTGCACAAAAACAGTCCATAAGGCTAAAGTGAGAAACTTTAAGATACAACGAGGTAAATTGCTTGTTGACTAAAACTCCTTTTTTTAATTCACCTACATTGCCATGCCCCTAAATCAAAATGTCGCGTGAAAAATGACTACAGCTACAGACCGTTATTAAAATTACCGTCGTTTTGAATTTTCTTTGGGTTTGCGAATGGAGAATCACTATCACCACTGTTTAAACAATTTGCTTCTATTGCATCCTTATTTGATACTAAATTGAAGCTAGGTTTATTCAAATTGTCTTAAGCAGGTAACAATCTTGGTGGTGGGGTCTATCTTACCCGGTTGACATTTAAAGTGACGGCTCCACTTTCCATTCTCACAATCCATGGTTTTGAACAAGCCCTGATTTAACACAAACATTCCTTCCGAAAGGCTGAAGCCTGGTTGGCAAATAACAGCGATTTTTGAGCCATGTTGCATCAGCGTCCCCGTGGTAACTATTCTGGCATCTGGACTACCGTCAGTAGTTAAAGGTGAGATTTTCGCGCTGGCTATGGCGGGGACACTGCAATGTCTGAGACATGCGGGGTATGGTAATGGGAGCCATGTAGTGTTGTTTCCCACCTGCCCACAGGTCAATTCCGATGCTGATGTGGATGACTTCGTTCCGGCTCCGCAGCTAGGTGCATAAATGTAACGAGGATTATTGTGAGTTCAGAGACGTAGCCAAAATTGCCTGAATTTCAGGGTGCTAGTTGCTAAATTGAAACAATATAACTAATATTTAGGTCTTGAATAGGTAACACCCTTTGTTTTAACTGCCATTGTGCGTGACCAGTTAAAGCAACTTGTGATTGAACAAATCCTGTGCTGCAGACTGTTCAGTCTGTGAAATTGTCTTGCTTGATGATGCCCTTTTAGCGGGCAGCTATAAGCGTAAATGAAGATAGTGTTATATTATAATTCAGTTATACAAAACTACCAACAACTAGGATGAGTAACAGGTGATAAATTCGCGGGAGGTGGCTGTCAACGACTTCAGCTCCCTCATTAGACCTCATAATGCTTCATTTAACTCGACTGATTTATAACTGAAGGTGAGAGCTGTGCAATGTGAAGTACAGCAACAAAATTCTCAGCGACCTCCAATTATTTTCCTAAGCTGTCGGCTCAGCTATATTTTTCTCCCCAACCTGGACTAGTTTACTGGAAACATAGCCATTCAACTTAATGAGTAAAGAGATAAAACGTGCAGGAGGTTGTGTCTTACCTAAAGTACGCTTTGCTTCGGTATGTGGTTGACGAAAATTTGACTACCGCGTTGGGTATTTCGGGTGGTGGGCCACAGTCTCGAACTAAAACAACCAACTTCTTCCTAGTATTAAGGAATGGGTTTTGCAATAATATATTTCTAACTTTTGGTAGCTATTCAGATTTTTCTAAAACCATAATTTTATAGTAAACGATAAACAGTATAATTGAGTACGCGTGCAGGATACGTGAAATATGTGTGAAATTTGGCCTTTAATAGTGAAGTTCCTCTCAATCTTTTTTGTAATTGGTTATTAAAATATGTCCAATTACTGACACCTCTTTTTGAAAAAAAAATACGTGAACAGAATTTTAGGGCATCTTACCTTGGCACGATGCGGGTTCACCGTCCCACTCACCGGTCGGTTGACATTTTCGGAAACTGGAGCCTCTTAACTCAAATCCCTCAGCACATTCAAATGCTACGATACTGTTCACTTTAGTAAGATAACTCGAAATGAAACCATTTTCGGGCTGCTGAAGTTTGGGACAGGTCACAGCTACAAAACAGTTATTTGGATTAAAGCATGATCAACCTTTGTCACTGCTTGCATATAGTGACATCACAATAACACCACATCAACTTTGAATGAATCAGGGCTGAGACCTCGATTAGAGTACAGAAAGAGACAAAATTTTGCACTTAAAAAACAGAAAAGTGTAAGGCCATCGTGCATTTATTAGTGGTTTCTATTATTCGGAGAAAACCCTATTAATAAATCGAAAGCTTGCCTAGAATGGTTGACACAGTCGTTCAGGATGTCTACTTCTAACACAATGCGACTGCATGCCAGACACAAAGTGATAGAACATTCCCCATTAAGATAGACAAGCCATCTATCCTCATTTGTCAACTCATTTTTTAATAAATTAACTGTCCTAGTTTTGGGCGCAGTTATACCTAGTATGTTGGATGGTGGTTCACTTTGACTATGTGTGTTTAAATTGATGATTATTAAGTGAATTTCAGTTTAGCGCACTTAGGTATGTAAATTGAAATCAAAGTACCAAAGTTCTTCAAACACAATCGCCTTCTCGTTTTAGAGTTTTAGTGCTTTTTTTCGTTCAAAGGTCTTGCGGCCTACCTTGTCCGTTGAATGATTGCCAAATCTCATTTGATCCTCATGATTTAAACTGGTCCTACAAGCTTACAAACATCTTTATCGGAATAAAAAGGAACAAAATAACATTTTTCAAACTGCAACACAATTTGTTTGGCTGCAAAATAGCTTACTGCTGGCACTCGACAATTTTCTTTGGTAATTTGGCGGTTTGCTGTCAACACAATATGCGCTTCTATGATAAATTAGCTAAAGCGTGTGTCGGGTTGAATCGTGGGATTGAACATTGCGAAAAACTCGACATCAATGACTTTTAGTCAAGAGAATGTACATAGTTGTGGGAACTAGTGACTGGCAGTTACCGCCAAACCAAAACTGCTACCAATCAGTTATTCCAATAATCACACGATTTAGAAATCTGTCTATTGGTTTGAGTTATTTTTTGGCGCTTAACAAGGGCGCCAAAGAAGTTAAATTATAAATGTGTGGACGGCAACTGCAAGTATTTCGTTCGTGGCACTTTTTAAATAGGACTGAGTTAAACTCTAGCCTGTCTTCCATAGTACTTGTTTAGTGGTGTCTGACACCAGTTCGCCTTGCCAATAGAAGTACGGTGCTTGTCCATAGGATGGCTTTACAATTTTGATCAGTACTTGGTTGTAGCTTGTGAATCAGTGGGAGCTACCTATAGTATTCTGGTTGTTGTACATTATAAGCAATATTAACTGTAATGCACTTACGAATGCATTCAGCGGTCTTTCCAGACCAGGTTCCATCAGCCTGGCAGACACGGCGGCAACCTGCATTAGGCAAAAGTGAAATTTCTCGAAATAAATGCAGTAAGGTGTGTGAAATAGTAGGTTACCAGTTAATTGTGTTTACTGCTAGTCTATCATTTTACCAATTAAGCTGACGCCTACAAGGTGTATCTGCATCATTTGTGTGAATGCCGACATTTGTAGCGTGCCTTAGCAGTTACTTGAAATTTGATAGTTTAGAAGAAACTCCCATTCCAAATTTCTACACTGCCAAAGTGACTAACACATTTTGGCTCATCACGTTTTTAAACTGAAGAAGATATTATGATAAGTAATGTCAATAATTCTATTCTAGTCGTGCTTAAATGTGACAGGAAAGAGAACATTGGACATAGGTATTTTAAACAGATCTCTACAAGATTACAGACTACTAGAAGGTGACAACGTTAATCATCATAACAAAAAATGGTATAAGAAAATCTACGGCTGACCTGTGAAGTCTTTTAACTATATCACTTTGTAAATTCTCTGCACAAAACGTTTCAGTTTGAGTTCGTTTATAGAAATTTGAGCGCCTAAATCAGGGCTCCTTCCACGAAGCCCACAGTATAGGTCAAAATTTATGTAAAAATGAAGAGGACCCAAGTGCCCAACTTAGTCGGTAAGGCTTCACGTGAAATGTAAATCAGATGTCAAGGAAAGGCTGGTTTGTTATTAAACGAGAAATAAGTACAAACGTCCTTTTATTAAGTCAGCTTGCTGATTTCGTTCGTCGTAAATTCTTCAGCTTGTTCTATGCTTTTTAGCAGTCTTTTTGGCCATTGAAATATTAAATTTAAATTACTGTAATCGGTGCGTTAAAGGAATTTGAAAATCCATCCTCTAATATGTAGCAGAGTTGGTCTTTGTACACTAACACATAGAATGCTGTAAATATTTCCAACGAAGTTTGCAAAAATGATATTTCTTTTTTAGCGGAGTCCAATGACCGAGACTTAATTTGAATGGGGAACTATCCTGTTATACTTAAATATAAATACCGTGCGGTATTCTAAGTTGTGTAAAATTAAACGTGGCACCCAGGTAAGATTCGATCAAGTCTGATCACGATTATTAGTAGTTTTTGAATAATTTTAGAGGTATTAGAGGCTTCATAACATAAAGTAAATTCTAATCACGTGATCCGATGGAAAGCTTGCTGATTACTCAATTTAGAAAGCATAGGTAAATAATTATACTCGGCTGATGTCTCATAAAACCCTACAGCCATTTGGCGCCTGGCCTACTTTGGAAGAGCTTGCATTGTTAATGATGAAAGTCATACTTTTCAATGTGCTCGATTCCGTGGTGCCTGTTTCATCGGGACAAAGGATTCTGTAGCCATCGTTGCAAAATTGCACTGCTGTCCCTTGGTAACGCAG
>UXSR01000878.1:0-15219 GCA_900604375.1 Mesocestoides corti
TTTGCGCTATAACCAGTCATTGATAGGAGGTCAGTGAATCCTGCCTAGAGGTGTTCTCAGAAGACGAGGGGTTTCACACTGGTCGTATTTTGTGCAGTAGGCTTGTGTGCCCTTTTTGACCAAACACCACTGAGATTGGATCGCAAGTGACGCGGGGGAAGTAAAAAGTGGCAAAACACCTTGTTGAAAGCGTTCATGAGCAATGGTGGTCTGACCCCCTTGTAAAGTATCTCTACGTTTTCTGAACTATGGCAAGTTGAGATTAATGCAAATTTGGTTTGCTGACTCTTAGAATAAACTGCTCATGGGCTAAAACGAAAACAGGGAAATGGACATAACCAAGATCAACGATGGCGCAATTTAAAGAGTCACATAATCAGAGCAGTAATGTGACTTACTTTCCTTATGTTTGGAATTTTTACTTTCCAGGGCATTTAGCAGTTTGTCGATAATGTTGTGTTGTTTGAGCGTGGTTACGCCACAGCCACGAACGATTCCTGCCAACGCGTAGGCGGCTCCGCGACGCTCGGCGTAGCCCATTGATGAGAAAAGGGTTGAGAGGAGACGAGGGAAAGTCTTTTCTAACTGATCGGGTGGCAATTTAGGAGCAAGGGGCGAAAGGCAGTCTTCTACGGCTTTTTGAACCTAAAGGCGCCAAAAACTAGCACTTACTCCCATCGTGTGTAAGCAAATGGTCGAAAACCGGCTCCGGTTAATTACATGCCTCTAGCACAATAGGGGAAGATATCCAGAATGGTTAACGAATCATGCAAAACGAAAAACCAGGAAAACTCAAATACTACTTGCACATTAAAATTGTTTCATTGGAAAATATAAGTTGTTAAGTTGTTGTTAATCAACAGAACAAAACGCTAACGAAAGACAAGGATAGATGGGTGAAGAGTGTTTACTCACCACATCAGCAGGAAAGCTGACGGCGGAGAGAAGGCGACTGAAAATACTGCCGACGCGGGGATCATCGGGTCCCAGGTATTTGGCCAACGAGCCTAGAAGTACCACTACTGACTGTCGCACCATATCGAGTTCTGCCACGTTGGGCGCCTTGTTCAAAAAGGCCTCCAAAACTTGCAACATCTGCTGCAGATTAGTCTGCCAAAGAAGTGAATGTTAGGCATTTTCCCTGACGCTGGAACTGAGCGTTTATTCGTTTTATGCAGAATATGAACACCTCCACAGGTTTAGACCTAATTGTTGCATGGTTTATCTGCTCGAAAGTTCAACCTCATTAGGATTTATATCAAGCCAACCAATGCAAACGCACCGAATAAGCTATGTTTGCGATGTCTACCGGGAAATCCACATTACTGGCACTCAGTAATACGTCAGAACACACTTCTAGCAAGGTCTTGAGCTGCGATAGGTATTACACTAAAACCCAACAGGACTCGGCAAATTAATATACAAACCGATATTAGATTGGATTTAAGTTTATAAGACTAATAATAAAAAAACAGGACCCCGGACCCAGCACAGACTCGGAAAACGGGAAGCAAAGTTTCAATTCGGATATTGCTACTTAAAATCAAAGGGTAAATACGTTCATGCTAAAAGGCAACGTACAACCCCATATTCTCGTGTTGCGGCAAGCCCTGCCTGCAGGAGGGCGTAGCGAACCTCCTCATCAGGGTCGTGGAGACCTTCATCAACAAGAAATCGGAAGATTTTCTGTAGCCAGGCCCCAGCCTTCTGTTGCTTAATGCTGGCGCCGTCTATGACGGCGGTGGTGGGAGCAGCAGAGGAAATCGTGACGTCGCCATTATCCAGTCGCAAGTTTGGGTAGTAGCCCGGTGAGCGAGAACAGCCGACGATGGCAGCTAAGGCGCGCGCAAGACCGATACGCTGGGAGGTGTATTTCGAGGGAGATGGAGTAACTGGCTTGCCATACATATCGGTTTTTGATTGGGGCTTCTGAAACAGACACAAGGAAAGCAAATTAAAGCGAATCGACCAATTCGTGGATACCTACCACGCAAAGCCTCGAGAGTACCAAAAAAATCGGAGCAGCACATAATTAATTCAAGTATTTCCACTAGAACATATAACGACGAATTTACCAGTTGCATACAACAATTCACGACAACAAAGCAGATAATAAATCTATGTAGGTGAAAACAAAATAGGCCATATCAATGGTGCCAATTCGTGAGTACTTTTCGTAAAAAGTAAGCAGCTGTTAAGGGGGAGAAAACAAACCTCCATAAGACAACGGTATATCTCAAGCCAATAGTCTAGCACATGCTGAATCTCCTCCTGGGATTTCCCATTGACGCATCGTTGAAGAGCACTCGCAGTCGCCATCTGAATGTCGACTGGTGTTCGAATGGATTCGAGGAGGAGGCGGGTCGCTAGAGCGGTGGGCTGGAGTGCGCTGGGGTTATGTGGTTGGGACAGCAAAACCAAACGCCGATCAGACGTCCGGTCATTGTCGCTTTCCAGCTCTTCCTCTAGTTCACAACAAGCTCGTAATCCCAATCTTAACCAAAGGCTTAAAAGATGCAAGAAGGCGGTATTTAGTAAGATGGTTGAGACATAAAAAGACGACAATAAATACAGCTTGACTAGATTAAGGCTCAGACGTTTCCCATAGTTTTAAATGGCATTGGGTTTGTAGTAGCATTCATCACCACTCCATCAACAGCATTGTGTATTTGCGAAGCTCTATACTTTGCCAACATTGGGGCAAATTAAACATTACATAATATATGTAATTATTCTTCAGTATCCAAACTAAAAAAAAGAGCAAAATATGATTCCATTTCCCCATATCAACCAGCGCTAAAACACAAACAATGATGGTTCTAAAACACATGTCGTTTGATTAATAAACTTTCTACCCAATTAAAAATGACTTCAGTTGAACAATAAGTCAGGAAGACAAATTCAGGGTCCCATCACCTCCCAAAACCAAACCTCTAAATGGCTTCGACTACCTTCTCTGTGAGTTATCGCATGACACAACGGGATACCTGATAGGATTCGCAGCTATTGATTTAAAAAAGTACCCACTCAGAATCAATAAATGGCGCTGTGAATACGTTGCAACACAATTTTGCGAGGTTCACCGAAGAGGTTGAGAAGATGTGCACTTGGATAACGAGACGCCAAGGTGGATAATGCATCAAATGACTGTTTTGAATTATTTAAAATTCCGTGTAGATACTGAGAACGACCTTCAGCTCATTAAGCACTACAACGTCTTGGTCGCAACACGCTTTCATATTCTAACACGCTGAATTCTGTTTCGAGCACAGCTGCGTGATTGGGTTTTGACGTGTGGGGCAGCGCAAGCAACTGAATACAATCTAGCAAAAGCACAAATTATGGACCTTTCTGCGTCGATGGCAACTTCTACAGAGGGATCGCATCTCGAAACGAAGAGTCGAAGCTGTGTGTTGGCGAAAAGAGTGAGCGGAGGCCAATTGGCGGGATCAGCAAGGCCCTCGTTCATGCTCAGTCCGATGCAGCCCATGGCCATGTTCGAGGAAGCTTCCAGAGCAGCCTTCTTTTTCTTCTTTTTTTGAGATTTATTGAGATTTCCACCGGCAGATTTACCCATAGTGTTTGTACTTGAAATTTTCGCCACTCCTTCCTTCTGGTCTGTTTCTTGTATGGTAGAGTCATTATCAGTTACGGCAGCTTTAATATGCGGCGGTGATGGTGAACATAGGTTGTGAGTGAAACATTCCGGAAGACATTTCGCGAAAGCAATCATGCACTAAAAGTGAATGAAAAACAAAGACTTAGCCGGGTTAGATAGTGAGGGTTAGAGTACCATTGACCAGCAAGGCGTTTTGCCACTTTTTACCTCCCCGCGTCACTGTCGATCCAATCTCTCAGTGGTGTTTGGTCAAAAAGGGCACACAAGCCTACTGCACAAAATACGACTAGTGTGAAACCCCTCGTCTTCTGAGAACACCTCTAGGCAGGATTCACTGACCTCCTATCAATGACTGGTTATAGCGCAAAATTAATTTGACCAATGAATGAGTAGTTATACGACTTTTCCTCGCAGCTAAAGCAAGTTATAGTTCAACACAGTTGACCTTGGAGCGAGTCCAGTGTAGTCGCTGGAACTGAACTCACCCCACAATCGGGGAATGTCGGTTCATATCCCCAACTGTTGTACGGAAGGTAATTCCTGTAAAAAAATATCGACTTGGCCTCTGAGTAGCCTTGGAATCCCAACCTAACGCTCGACACTGCCGTGGGATTTGATAATACGTCCAGTCCGACTTACCGCATTTCAATCCACTTCGCCGTGATGGCAGGTTGAAATTGATGCAAACTTATTTTGCACGGGCGGCGGTCATTTGTGTGATTAAATTCTGTCGTTCTTGAAGATTTTCTCGCTGGTTGTCGAGGTTTTTCTAAAACACTTTTACATTTGTGTAAAATGGGAGATGGGCTTCTACTTGTTGTCCTCTTATTTTGGTTTCATTAACCAAAGTTTGTGTTTTTTTTCAAGGTGCTCTTTTTGCTTTCGAGCGTCTGTCACTCGCGCTTGGTCGAATTTTCGAGCCATACGTCGTGAAACTTATTCCCCAACTCTTGAACTGTTTTGGGGACTCAAATCTGGGCGTACGCGAAGTGAGTTAGTGACCCTTCATCAGCACTTATTTGTTGTATCAAGTAACTTTTCTTTGCCTCCAGTGATCATTTGCTTATTGAATTCACGGGTATGCCTGTCTTTACCTTGTTATGCTCTATTTTGTATGAGAAGAATATCACCATCCCATTGATCTGGTATATTCTATTTCACTCGGTGATTCTTTACTTCTTTCTTAAGGCGGCCTCAGTGACGAGTCAGGCGGTGATGAGCAAATTGAGCGCACATGGAATAAAACTGATTCTTCCAATTCTGCTTAAAGTGATTGATGAAGACAGCCCCTGGCGAACAAAGTGTCGTAAGTTATAGGCTAGAATTGGAGCCCTGTATGACATGCGATTTCGTGTGATGAACCGTGCTTTTGTGCCTTGTTCTCATCTTTCCGGTTTTACTGACTGTCCATCAGATTTTCTTCTAGCTAATGTATGGTGACGTTTTGCTCCATCTCTTGAACTGTGCAGTTCTCCCGTTTTTCAGTTTAATCGACGGCGCTAGTAGGTGTAGCATAGTAGCAAATTTCAATGCAACTGTTGGTAGTCTTGTGCTAAAAGTGTGATCGTAAGTAATGCAATCCGCGGATTCTCCCTGTACTAACTAGACGCCAGCGTGGTGTTTGTATAAACAACTGCTTGAATAGGATTTCGTCGATCATAGCCGTCGACAGCTTACGAAAGATCTGGGATGCATCCGCCGGGTAAAGTTGTTCCACTAAACAATCAGTTGTTCAAAAAGGGCATTCCTACATACCTGACAAGCAGGCATTGAGTTCACGCGAACTGATTTTAGGCGTTACCTCTTACGATTCTCATCAGGTCTTTAACGGAGTCTGTTTGCCCCTTTTTTCAGAGGCCGTTGAGGTGTTGGCCACAATGACAAGCTGCGCGCCAAAGCAGCTCTCCTCGTGTCTTCCACAGATCGTTCCACGTATTCTTAACGTTCTCATCGATTCTCAAGAGGGTGTGAAGAAAGCTGGGGCTAACGCCCTCGAACACATTGGAACTGTAATACGCAATCCCGAAATTCAGGGTAATTCTTGCATAAAACTGAAGTTGATGCCCAAATCTATAATTATGGTCTTTGAATGACCATTATTCCACCCGGAAGATTTCTTTCCTAATCAATAACTATTTTGTTCGTGTTTTGAGCTGTTGCAAGCCAATTTTGGTTATTTATAAAACTTCAGGTCATGCTACACTTTTGGGATTGTATTACCTGATTTTCTAATAATTGATATTAATTGTACATTTATGCTTCAGGGGTACATTCAGGTTAATGTGCGGCCGTCCTGCACGAAGCCACGAATTCCCTGTGTCTTGGTGAATTAAAGTAAACGATTCAACTACTTGATTTTAGCCCGATCCAAACAATTTAAAAAGACGTTACAAATAATCGATGTATGAAAAATTCCCTATTGTACATGTACTAAAAATGAAAAACGGCTCAAGATTGTATCTAGTTGAGTATTCGATGATTGCCTGTAAAGTGACTGCGTTGTTTCCACGTTGCTAACAGTAAGGAAGATGGGTGTAGATCGCTCGCTGCACAGCACTGACCGAACTTCATGCCCACACATTGCCTAGAGTAATCACATGTATGTACAAAATGACCAAGCACGTAGTAAATGCTTATTTTGCCATTTCAATACAAACAATTCACCATAATTTTTCTTTAAATTAAGACCCTCATTCTTACTCACCAACCAGCCATTGGTACATACCTGTGTTTTTAACTTGGGGTATTTTGTCTAAAGGCAGCTTCTTGTTGAAAGGTCTTGACTTTGTCTATGTAGTAACTGTAACCATCCGTAAGCTGCTTTGCAAATTTTAACATTTCTGCCTTTGTTTTATTGGTAGTGGCCTTTCGAGGTGTTAATTTTGCCCAAATCTCGGCCTTTTCATGCGTCTTTTGCTGAACGCTGGCACGAAATCGACCATGTTGTGTCATCGATTTGTATTTATTGGTTTTTGGCGAAACTGAATTTATTCTGACCAACTGTTGGGTTTTTTCCTTTCTCCATATAAATTCCTCAATTACATAATTTGTCATGCAGTCCCCAAAATTTTGGGCTGTAATACCCCAAGTACAAACCTGATCTCGCTTATCCTCGCCCCTTCTCTGTTACTGATGGCGCACCGCTGAATCATTTAGGCGTGGTCTTTGTGTGTGTATTAGCGGAACGCTCAGACCAATAAGGGATTTAAACAGCTTGTATTCCTTTTTACCCCCCTTGTGCTTTGATGTGCTCTTGTGCCTGCTAGGTCGTGCACGGGAATGCATGATCATGCGTGTTAGCAAAAGCAGTGGCGACGCTGAGAAGGGAGGCGAGGGACGAGATGACACGCTGATGGCTCGCCGAGGTGTCTGAACATGCATCGGTAGACTTGGTGGACGTTGGTCATTACGATTTACTACAGCACAATTTACCAGACATATCCTAGTGGTGTGGATTTCATTCAGTACTAAACACGAATTGCATCGATTTCTTGGTGACTTTGTTCTGCACCATAACTTGTCCTGACGTGTGGTGGCAATGTTTATTGAATGTGTTTATTTAGTTCCGTAAATACCCACGTATTGTTTTGCCTTCTCTCTTAGCCTTAGTCCCTTGTCTGATCAAGAGCTTACAAGACCCACTGGCCGACAAGATGACCTGTCTGCTAACCCTTCGGGACACCTGCTTCACCCACATTGTCGACGCAGCTAGCTTGGCTCTAATCATGCCGGTCTTGCAGCGTGCCTTCGACGACCGTTCCACGGAGATTCGGAAGATTGCGGCGCAGATCTTTGGCACGTTGTATAGCCTTGCGCGCAAGGAGGATCTTGAGCCCTATATCCCCCGAATCTTGCCTGGTCTCAGGGGGTGCCTCCTTGATCCCGTTCCAGAGGTTCGGTCTGTTACTGCTCGAGCCCTGGGTGCTATGGTTAAAGGCATCGGGGAGGCTTGCTCAAAGGTCAGCTCTTCGACTTTAAAAGTGCATTTTTCGGTCGTATGTAATTCTTACTGCCTGTTTTTCGCCCATTTTTTTTTCTTAACCAACAAGTCAGGTATCTGGTAATACCATTTCACGGGGGAAATACACTGTTTTCTCTTGAATTGAACGGGATTGAACAAATCTACTATAGTGTAGTATTCAGTGGTGTGCCTTAAAGTAGTTTCTTACGACTCACATACGCATACTGTATTTTGCCAGGGCGTACGTTGTTTAGTCAGCTGCAATAAGAAGAGAATTCAACGCCTTACAAGGTTGACTTGATGCTAAAACAGCATCCTGTAGTGATGAGACACGATGAGGTCTTGAAATCTTATTTTCTGCAGGTTTTTTTGTCACAGCTACTTCAAATTTCTGAATCTGATAACAAGTCATTCGGTTGTGCATCACTTTATCCAACATTTTGGTTGTCTTCAGGACCTACTACCTTGGCTAATATCCACGTTGACTTCTGAGCAGTCGTCGGTTGATCGCTCGGGAGCTGCACAGGGTCTAGCTGAAGTTCTTGGCGGGATGGGCCTTTCGCGTCTCCAATCAATTCTGCCTGATTTTATTCGCACTGCGGAGGCCACCAACATCCAACCTTTCGTCCGTGATGGATACCTCATGCTCTTCATCTACCTACCCGAGGTCTTTCGTAACGAATTTTCACCCTTCATCACTCCTGTCCTCTCGCCTATCCTTAAAGTGAGCTTGTCTTCTTTTTTTCTGGCCTCGTTTGCAATTTAAGCATTTTAAATCAAAACTTCTACCCGGTTCTACTTTCAATGGTCTCCCATTTCCATGGCGTACAAAAACTACGTAATTCGGAAACGATGTAGATCCTAACTACTAAAGAAGCCCCGTTACTCAAAGGTACTCTTGACATTGTTTTAATCTTTCTATGACTGGGATCATGAATGGATGGACCAACTTAATCGGTTGCCACCTAGACATTTGTATTCAATCTTATCGATTCTTTTTCGTTGCCCATTTATCTCAATTACTCAGCGGTGGTATTTTCCAAAACACCACCCTCCCTAAGTATGTGACGGTATTTCACCATGTTGAGTTCGTTTTCATACTGAATAATTTTGTCACTAATATCATTCTGAAGGAATGCCCAACTTAACCCTGCTTTTCCTTTTCAAGGCTCTTGCTGATGAGTGCGAGTATCTTCGTGAAACTGCTTTGAAAGCTGGTCAGCGGATTATCGATCTGTTCGCAAATGAAGCAGTGAAATTGTTGCTACCTGAATTGGAGAAAGGTCTTCTTAGTGTAGATTGGCGTATCCGCCATTCATCCCTGCAACTTATTGGGGACCTACTTTACAAACTCTCAGGTGTCTCTGGCAAGGGTACCACAAAAGTGAGCATCTGTTTCTTTCTCCTGGTTTACTTAACTTGACAGGTCCTAGTAAACACGCTGGTATATGCTATGCGTAGCATGCAGACTCATCATCTGCAACCATTTGGCAGTGTTCAAACTTGCATTGCATCTAATGCTTGATTCAAAAGTGATGCAATTACTTCGTCCGCCAAACCTACTTTCTAATTATCTTCAACCAGCAGAATACTTTCGAAAAATCAAGGTTTTTGCGTTGTACTTCGCTCTGCTGATACTATCAGTTCTGGTGACCGTTTCAGAATGGCCTATGGCGTTCTCGATTCTATCCGCACCTTGTTGGAAGCAACATTTATATCAGTGGGCTAATTTTGATGTCCCGTCTGATCTCATAACTATCCCGCCAAATGGGCTCCATGCAAGAACCAACAGCAATTTTGATGAAAATTTGGGCCTATTTTATTTTCACCACCCACTATTGCTAGTAATTGTTTTCTCAGTGCTTATCACTCAAATAGATTTCATGCTACTTCTCACTGATTGTAAGACAACAAACACAACCAGTTTTGTGTTTATCAGGCGTATTGTTCCCGTTTATAGTAATTTGCCGCAGAAACATATTTAGGTGCCCCTGGTTCGCTAGTGGCATTGCACTTATATCGGTTTTGAGGAGTACGACACAGGCGAATCTGGTTTATTTTTGACATGCTCGTCCCCTTTTGATAGACTGCAGACGAGGACGACACCTTTGGCACGGATGTGGCAAGTTCGCGAATTCTCAAAGCCCTGGGTGAGGAACGACGGAATCGTGTGCTGGCGCGTCTTCACATCGCCCGCTCAGACCCGACTTATCTCGTGCGCAACGCAGCCAGTCACATCTGGAAGATTGTCGTGGTCAATACACCACGTACCTTGCGCGAACTCATGCCTATTCTTGTCCAGCTACTGCTCACAACCCTCGGGTCTGGCCTCCGCGAACACCAACAGGTGATTGAGCTCACCGCCCCCTCTTTTTACAAAAAAATTAGTACATTAAAAACCAGAAACCTGTACTCTCAGCCAAGACCACTGAGTGTTAAGTGTCTTTGTCGCCGAGCCTGCAGATAGTGCCATGTGAATACCAAGCGTAATTCAACGTACTCAATTATTCAGCAATATTTTGATTCCGTTAGCAATAACTCAAGCCAGAAAGATGGTGACAGCCTTAGTGTGTAAACTCTTTCCTCTCTTATTACAACCAATGATCATTACTTTTACCGAATTATGCATGCCGTCGTGTAGGTAAACCCCTCTTTTCAAAATGGTTTCATCGAGTCGTGTCTGATAGGAGTTAACCTTTTGACGTACATTGGTACCTCTGCTCGTAAAGACGCCTTTTGACTCACTTTGTGCCAAAGTTTGTGGCACCTTTGAAATCTCCATTATCAAATTCTACAACCTTTGAAGCGTTTAAATTGATAAATCTAAGCATAGGTACCTTATCTTGGCGAATTGGTGTTTAGCATCTATCCAAGATCACCACAATCCACTCCTAAATGAATCAGCTAAAAATGTTACATGAATTTCAGCATCTAGGTTTGCGTGAATCAAACCAATTTCCATCGTATCTCTGTATATTAACTCGTGGATTAGTAAGATAATTTTTGAAATATTTAGTTGAATGCTGTTCTTATGTATGGAATTCTTTGCCTAGGTTGCTGGTCGTGCGCTTGGTGACCTTGTGCGTAAGTTGGGTGATCGCGTTCTACCTGAAGTAATTCCCCATTTGGAAGAAGGACTCAATTCGCCCGATGACAATAAACGTCGTGGAGTCTGCAATGGCCTCATTGAAATTATGCGCAATTGTCAATCAGAACAGGTAGGCTGGAGATTTCCACTTTGTTGTAACTGCTGTTTTGATTCTAATTAGCATGTTAAATAAATCAACAGTAGCCAATATGGCGAAAATAGTGGGGCTTAACCTCGAAGTCTCTTTAATCGTCGAGAAAATGTTACAGCATTGCTTCACACCTGGCCAAGCGTGCGCTGTAGTGAGATCCACCTATTCGCGCAGTAGAAGCATACACTGAATGTACTCGCCTTACCTACGTTTTAGATTGTCAGTTTCTCAGACCATCTAACTTCGCCGATTCGCCGTAGCTTGACCGATCCGTCGCCAGAGGTCCGCAAGGCTGGTGCTCGTGCGTTCGATCTCCTCTATAGTGGAATTCACTTACGCGCTGTTGATGACATCCTTCCTGACATGTTCGTTCAACTCGACGATCCCCGCACGAAGGAAGATGCGCTCGATGGCATTCGTCAATTACTAGCTTTGCGGGGCCGTGCTGTCATGCCCTACCTTGTTCCCAAGCTAACGCAACCCCGTCTCGACGCCAAAACCTTTGCTTTTCTCGCTCCCATCGCTGGAGATACCCTGACTCGCCACCTGGTCCGGATTCTTCCCTCCTTCTTACAGGCAGCCTCTGAAGTTCCAGCCACCGAAAAGGAGAGTAGCGATCTGGGCTACTGCACCATTGTACTCACATCCATTGGAGATATTACAGGTGTTCGACTAATTCTACAGGAGTTGATAAGCGGTCTCTCATTGACCGACTCGGCTAGTGCCTCTCAAATTTCCGTTCCTGGTCTAAAACCTAACTCAACGTCATACTGCTACGCCTCATTGAGACTGCTACACGTTTATCTCGATTCCTGTTTCACAATTGAGGAGACTACTTCGGCCTCACCTGGCATCAACCTAAGCAAGCCAGTCGCGAATCAGCCAGTTAAAACGAGAAAAGTTTCCAACGAACAAGAAGATTCAGATGATGAGGATGATGATAGCAATGTGTCGTATGATGAAGAAAGTGATTCTGAAAGTGATCTAGACGAAAATGCGGAAGACGAAGAGGATTTCCAAGAAAGCGAAAGCGAGGATGCCCGACCGGATCCGAAGAAGATTGTTCAGGAATTGATGCCCGATTACTATCCCTCACTTCTGCGGTATTTGACTAGGCTGCTTACTGTGAATGATGACTCTATACTAACATACTCCTGGGCCTGCTTAGAATCAGTTCTCAAGGTGGGTTCTAATTGTTTTGTCTTGTCCAATCTCTTTTTACTTTGTCTCCTTCACCGTTCTTTAGTGTGTCATTAATTTTCCTCTTGTTTGTAGTACTGGAGCGCAGTTTCTATGTCAGCCACACAAGTGCATGAACTTCGACAGGCCTTAAAGAGCGCACTCGGGGAGTTCTTGCGAAGCCAGTCCCGCCTCACTCTCGACAAACAGTCATCACAGCAGCACTCACGCCAGGAAATTCTAATCCCCGGTTTCTCCAAGCCCGGCCTCCCTCTGCCTTCGCTTGTTCGTTTCTACGCCGAGTGCATTCTTCGCGGCCATCCTGACGCCAAGGAGCCTGCCGCCCAGGGCCTTGCCGAGTGTGTGGCTCTCTCAAGCGGTGCCGCAATTCAGCCATGTGTTATTAAAGTTCTCGGCCCCATGATTCGTCTGCTTGGCGAACGACAACCCAGTGCCATTAAGTCTGCCATCGTTGAAAGTCTCGCTGCACTCATTGAGAAGGTTTGTGCTTAATTGTTTTTTTTGGTTTGTCATATCCATCGTGCTTTGTGCGTCAGGCTCAGTAGAGCTTCTTTCTCATTAACCTCTTAAATTCTCTTCCCCTTATACGTTGTTGTTGTTGTTTTTGTTTTTGGCGTACACCATTTTGCTGTCACTTTTTTAGTCGGGTTTAGTATCTTATGATTGAGCATCCCTAAGTTCCTTTTCGTCTTGTCGTCAACACGAAGGCCGATAGGGAGGACTTTCCAGTGTATTTCCGATCGATAAATGCCTTTGGGAAACACGTACTGGGATTTCATCGTCTGGCCTTCGTTTACAGTGCCCGACGTCCACTCGACCATTCACGCCACAACTGCAGGCCACCTTCACTAAGGCCCTTGGTGACAGTCACAGACAGATTCGTCTCTTGGGCGGCAGAGGCCTCTCAAATCTAGCCACAATGACACCCAAGCTAGATGTTCTACTTGTTGATTTATCGAATGCTGCAGCCTCGCCGTTCAAGATAACTCTTCCCAATCCTCCCGTTACTCCGTCAGTGGGACCTCACGTTCAGGTGCTCGCTGCGGCTGGCGCGTACCCGTGAGTCCTCTTCGTGAATTTTTTTGTGCGATGACCGGTAGAGCGCAGTGAGGGAAGTGTTTCAAATGGTTGTGTGCGCTGTCCTTTGGGACGCCGCTCGTCTCCCGTTGGGTGAATTGAGCACCCAAAGCGCTATATTTTTTACTCTTTGCATCGTTTGACTATGTCGATGTGCATGTCCTTTCTCGTCCTAAACGATAAGCTCCTGTAAATGTACACGCGGTTTCTGAAACGCTTTAAAATGATAAAACCCTGTGAATATCCGTATTTACTGTTCAGGAAATTCAATAAATAAATAAGATGTTACTCATTTTGTGCACGTGTTTATTGAAGCTGGTGTCGAAATATTAGTCATTCCTTCTGGAATGAAACAGACCGTAGCTAAATTGAACACGGCACAAACAGTGATCCCAACCTAATCCCCATGAAACAACCTTCAGTGTAAAATGAAGGCGCTTCAACGAGGTAATTAACTTCATTTGAGCGTTATCAATTGATAGTTAATCCTTCCGCTACCATCCACTCTGGTGGTTTGACTTGTATGGAATCAACTCTGTCTCGTATGTTATTTTAATTAGTGAAGAGTAATAGTTTTGCTTCATGGGTGCCATTTTTGCTGCATCAACCCGAAATTGAATCGCCCTACCCATATGCCATGCTAACACTAGTTGTGCATTTTAGGCTTCGTCATCATCATCATCATCATTCGATAACTCCTGTCAATTATCGTTGTCCTCATGTTCCACAGCAGTCCACAAATGGCTTAGTACCAAATCAATTCAGTTTACACATAGTGGGGTATTTGACACATTTTGTGCTTTTTTGGTGAGAAAATTGTGCAATCTGACACACCCTAGCAATGGCTGCCGAGTAAATGTTTCTGGAATCACATTTCGCTTATTCGCTAAATCACGGGCAACAGACAGCAAGTTCGCTTGCTGGCAGTTTCAACACAGCACACTTTCTCCTCTTATATTTTTATTCACTTTATACTAACCTGGTCACAGTTAGGCAAGCGAACTCAAACAATTGGACAATGCATTAGAGCGCGTAGGCGGTAACCACATGCATGATCACTGTTCTAGAAATTCCGATCCACATAATGCATTCTGGCACACATCTTGCGCATTCCAAAGACAGCTAACACTTATCTAAACACAGGTTACGGCGAAGATATGTTGTAAGGGCCGATTTCATAACAGAAATATCCCTTTCCATGTGCCACGCAGTCTGAGTTGATTGTAGTCAACTGACGTACCATCAAAACAGCCTCTGTATTTTACACGATTTGCTAAACCTACTGCTTCCCAGACGGGGAAATACATAGGGTCTAGACTAATGAAATGACCACATGAACTCCTGCAGACTCAGTATAATGCTCATGGAAAGGCCAGTTACCAAATATTTCTTTTATTGTATCGAATGCTTGCACCCACCTCGTGCTTTAGTGACACCACCCTTCAAGCCTTGCGTCTGTGCCTTGAGAAGTCGAAGGGCAAGCCGAAGTTAGCGACCCTACAAACCGTCCTTGGCTACGTTGTTCCTATGGGAAGGCTGGCGGAAGCGTCTGGCTCCATCGACGAAGAGGTGGCGTCGTTGGTTTTTGTGCGGAGGGCTGCGAGTGCCTGTGTCGGTGCCGCACTGGCTTCTGCCGCTTCGACCTCCGACACCGCATTCCGTGACGTGTCCTCCCTTGTGCCCTGGTGTCAGGCCTCCTCTGGTACGACCTTGCGCGTTGTCATTTCAGCGCAAAAGTCCACAAACACGCTGCTTCTTCATTTCTAAATTGCTGTGGTGCAAGTGTATAGCGCTATCTAGCTGCCCCCTTGCTGGATTCTTTTCACGTCAGCGATGGACACTGGATGGCTCCATTGCTTGTAATTATGCAACCCATATTTCTGAATTTTGCGAACCCTCGAAGGTTGTTAATTGCTTCACTCACACACTGCTACCGTCGTCGTCGTGGGTCCCCCACCTCGTGCAGGAAGATAGGGTTAGGCCACTGAATATACGCATTCTCAACCTCCTTAATGACTGTCTTCATGTCTCGTGGGTTTAAGAGAGGTGTTACCACAAGTTGCGATCCTATCCAGTGTTTCGGGGCGTGTTTGTTTCCACTTAGTGCGTGCATCCTATCGCGC
>UXSR01000879.1:0-15213 GCA_900604375.1 Mesocestoides corti
TAGTCATGAAGTAACATCTGCAGCAGTGCTCGTTGTACAACTTGCCTTCATGCTCACTGCTGTTACGTTGAAGTCGTTTGCAACGCACAGAGCTGCGCACAAAGAAAACACTCATGGTAGAAATAGGCACGATTCCTGATAGACAGGCAGGCAGAAAGACAGTGCATTGCCTGATTGTCCACCACATTCGCACAATTCTAGTAGGTGGTGTAATTTGTCCACTGACCATCTCATGCGCTTTCGAATTGACGTGTTGTGCCGCACAGTCGGCTTCGAAACTACAAATTATTAGACAAGAGAATATCAAATGAGCAACTGCACAACAATTAACAGATTTATCGACTCAGAAATGCGGCCTCGTTCCAGTCATTTTGACCCCATATCCGCTGGGTTTCCTCTGCACCCCTCACAGATGCAAAAGTGTACTGCGAAATGAACTTCGACAAGGAACGACAGCCCTGTTCTACTCCACCACCGTCGCCAGTTAATTAACTGGTGTCTGAAACATTGTCATTGCACATCTTGCACTTGTTTATCCTGCAGTGGGCCCCAATGCGGTTTTCGAAACCACACCAGGGCCAAAAATCTACACTGACAAGGCAAGGCCGAAACAGCAGAAAATTCCGATGGCGCGTAGCTCAACTAATTTATTGATGCAGCCGTGTGGGTCTTCAAGATAACAAGTACGTTTATACAGCCTTGCTAAAAGTCGATCCCTGAACGAACATAGTTAGGTGAAGTTCGTTCACGTAAATCAATTGAATCATGTTCGTTCGCGTGCTGCTCACCACAATCCAAACTTGAGTTTGCTAAATGATCTCAGTTTGAGCATCCACGAAGTTCACAAGTGCACATTTCGGAGATTATTGCGCCTCCAAAGTACCATGTTCGAAGGTAGGCGCCAACTGCTGGGAGAACACGAATTTTATTAAACTGAACTAGGAATAATGTGCTACGAGACGTCAGAAAGATTCGACATGTAACCAGATTGTGGATGCAAATTGAGAAAGCACTGTTTTATCTGTGAAGCGCTATGAGTCTTCTCTATGCACACGACCCCTTAGCTCAAAACCACAAATAACCAACGAATACAAACAACGACGACTGTTGCATTGGACTTCCAAGGTTTTGACGACTTCCAGCCAGCAAACACGAGATCACGTAGTCTCGTTTTAGTACACTGTAGCACAGAGAGGTCGCCAATTCTTCACTACCTCTACGATTCATATATATTTCTCCGAAGTCACCAGCGAATCAGCTCACTGCCCACCCAGATTTGCTGGATTATTTGACTACGAGCAATGACCTCTTCTCCTTCACTCAACTTCAAATCAAGCACTCATTTTGTGGCATTAAAATTGTCCTAGGACTCATCCCCTTTTGTTATTGATCTTTGTCAGCATTCGCCTGTTACGCACGCGTACTCATACGCACACACAGCCACTTGGTTGTTTTGACACCAATAAACCAGTCGTGTCCGCTCTCGCCTCTTTTCCACTCTACTCGACTTGTCTTGGGCTGTTAATTAGAGGTAGTAATTGTAAGGTAGTGCTAAGATCAAGCTACTACAGACTCTCATGCCAAATCAGGCTCAGGTCATTGCCAACAGATTCGGTGGAGAGATTAAGCTACATCTGGAGACCTACACAGCAGACTACGCAGACAGTCAGGTCTGCGCATTTCTGGATTTTCCCAACACTAAATACGTGAGTTTCGTCTAAACTGGCAACGAATCAAATGAGTGATAGAAGAGCCTAGATTATGCTGCAGACATGGTCGTGTAGATGACGATTTGGTGGTTAGCGGACCTTGATTGACCTGTAGTAACATGAGTCGTGTCACGTCCTGATCAAACTATATAGCGGCGACGTGACCTCTTTACGTATTTGCACTAACACGTGGTTCCATCAAACATGACCTGTTACTGTTTGTTTCAACGTGCTGACTGGCAATGCACAATTTCATTTGTATCACTGACAAAAATGGCAGACACATATTCGTGCATATTTTAATCGCTTTACAACGAACATTTACATGAGTATGTCCACATCAGGTGAACGGGAATGAAGCTTATAATACGAGATTAGCTCTTACGCCTATCCAATCAGGTAGGTGAAGCTGTATTAAACGACCTCTACGTAGCAGCTGTGCGTCTACGATCGACCTGGATTCCTTTCGCAAGACAGCGAGTGATTGGATTGTTCATCCTGATCGCAGTCAACGCTGAGCTCGTTCGGTGACTTACTTCACAAATCGTATTTTTCCTTTATACTCGTCTCTCATAAGTAGATTGTGTTTGGTTCTTTCATTCACACTTGCGAATTAATACAAAATTTAAAAAAAAAGAGTTGGCAAATTCGTGATTTAGTCGACTATTTGCACGCAAGCGCGCGTCTACGATCGAACTAACATCCAGTCAAATTAACTAATTTTTGAACTCCATGTATGGAGTGAGTAGTTTATTTGCTACATTCCAGCTGTGACATTCATGACTGATTACCAAACCATTGCTTTCTCTTTTCTTATCCCAAGTAGATCGAACTTTTAGGACAGTCGTGTTTACAAGTCCCACGACATGCATCCAACTATAAGAATTCGGTTACAACGGAACCAGATATTGACTAAAGGTCATAACACGTATGCAAAATCGCAGGATTCATTGACTCCAAATGAAGCGTGAGGTCTTCGCTGCATCTATTGGCAATGACCTGCGCTTACGTGACAGGACACTCAAGTCGTTCTGCGAAGCAGGCAGGTCTTTGCTACTGTTTTTATCGCGATGATGGTCAAATTCACAGTCCTTAGCGTTTGTTCTCTGTCCTCCCATGACCCCGATGGCACTCTTACCCGTCTTAGTAACACCATTGCGACTCTGTTGTGCGGTCAAATAATGCGTAGTAACACACGATTTCGTCACCAAATAGCTGCCATCTCACAATTTCTGTCGCAGTGAGATAATACTTAACTGGGCCGGAATACACGCTCACCTCACGCGACAGCCATGCGACATACACCATTTACTCCTTGCCACATAGCATGGCGATCTTGACAACTACGTGGTACCTGGTGAATCACGGTGGATTAGTTTAAGAGCGTAGAAATTCTGTTCGTGCGTAATTGAAGTTATTAAGGCAGGGTTATGCGAAGACATTAGTTTAATTGTGTATCACCCGATTCCTCCTTTGTCAGTGTCAGCGGTACATAAATCACAGGCGACATGAGTGAAACCAAATAAGAGAAGTGTCAAAACTACTGTTTAAACTAAAAAGACCAGAATGGTAACATATAATTTAACGGTTATTGCAATCAACACCTAATCCACTAAAGACCGTGATTGCACGAACTAATTACTCCAGAAGTTTCATTTTAGAAATGCGTGGAATGCGCATAAGTAAGGGTTCTGTTTGAATGGATAAGTATACGCATGCATGTTGACACAGCCATAGAATAATTTGTTTAATCTACGGGCACCACCAGACACCACGAAGTGCGACATTCCGCACCATTTGCTCAAATTGGTTTATTAAGCATCCACGACTCTTTCAAGCATCATTCCTGCAACTGAAATTATTGTGCACGATAAAATTAAGAAAAGCAATACAAGCGGTGTAATAGACAGAATAATGTGGGGCTTCGTGTCTACATTGACACGATCCCTTTCTAACGTGCATTGATTCACTATCCACGCTACACACCTTCTCCTTTTGGACTACAACCTCTTGCGGATTGATTCCACCAACAGAATCTATTCTCAGTGGACATCAGGATCATCGTTCAGTGGAGTGCATTTCATGCACACATCGACTGCCATTCTGTTGGTGCAAGCTCACCAACTGAAGAGAAATTGGGTATTCTAGTACATTGCGCTGATACTAAGCGTACTACTGTACTTACAAAGTGCAGCAATGGGAATAAGGGGTTCACTTTACTGCAGTTTCCATGCGTCACTTATCATTAGTCTGGTGAATGCAGGCACTAAGTATTAATAGAGAATCAGTAAGCAGTCAGTGATATCACGTTAACTAATTGTCCACCTCATAAGGGCAACGTGAGTGAGGTTGTTGCCTACACAATTTCATTTACCTAGACGTTCATTTTACTTACCTTTCTGAGACAGCGATTTGCGAACCGTCGGAAATTTGCTGCCCCCATACCTCACATTTCGTCCGAAATCGTTGCTGCAACTGAAATTAATATGCACAAAACAAAGGAAAATAAAGGCAAAACAACGCACATGGTGTTATAGACAGAATCCTGTGGGGCTTTGTGTCTGCATCGACACAATCTCTCAATGCAGGTGGACAAAGCGCCACGACACTCTGCCTCACATCCTTCGTCTCACTAAACTCGGAACACGACATCGCCGCCTTTATAACACATCCTGCTGCTACTTATTGATCGAACTGCCGAACTTTAACCTTTGAACTGCCATCACTCGGACTTGTGATACTTAGTTGGAAGGTCAAAGTTGAAAGTTCGTCATTTTAATCAATAGGCAGGAGGTCGTGGTATAAAGGCGCGATGTCGTGTGCCATGGTTAGCGAGTCGATGGATGTGATGCAGAGTGACGTGGCGCTTTGCTTATCTGCATTGAGAGTTTTTGTCAGTGCAGATTCGAAGCCCCACACGATTCTGTCTAGAACACCACCACTATGCTGCTTTTCTTATCTACTTTTGTGCATTACAGTTTCAGTTGTAGGAATGAAGCTGGATGACACGAGAGACATATTTCTAAAAATATGGGTTTTTTCTTGCCTTGCAGTGGATAAATATATATTTTATCTCTTAACTTCATCATTTTGATGAAATGCTTTGCATCAGCACATTTTCCACATTGCTACGTTACAGCCATTACCTAATCACTCATGTTTGGCGAATGCTACAGCAAGATCAACACGGCATAGAGCACTACCAAGCTTCCTTGCCGTTTCCATTGGAAGTGATGCGTAAAGTTGAACCCAGGCTATTATTATAGCTGTTACATTCGTGACACACTCTGCCCACTTCGATTGAACGATTTAAGATAGTTATGATTCGGTTTAATTACATTCAGGGTAGTTTCAAAATTAAAATTCTCGAGGCAGATGGAAGCGCGTTTATGTGAATACATACAGTAGAAGACTGGACGTGGGATACAAATGCTGTGGATTTCTCGGTGTCCTGCTCTGCCGTTTTATTGAACTTTAACGCAGCTCAATGCACAATTCAGTTATTGTGTTTAAGCTTAGATCTTAGTGGCAGGCTAGGTCAATCAAAAGAAATGAGAGATAGCAGGACTGAATTAAAGTATGCAAGCATGTTGAAGCAGCAACTGGTGGAGATAACTGCGTTGAATGAAAACGAAAGTAGAAGCGGTGTTTCCGTTGACCTGCATTTTATGTCTTGCCCCAACCAACCATGTGGATTAGTCTGCATATAGACGATGCTCCAACTGACTATCTGAGTAGGACATTAACTTGACTCATATAGAATTGCTGACTTGCAATGAGCCACTTTACGGCTGAAGGAAACGGCTACAATGAACAACAGAAATTCTGCGGTATTCTAAGAAATCGTCTATTGTGTCAGAAAGAAACATCCCGGAAGAAAACCAGAAATTCGGCAGTATTTGTAACTCACGTCCAATCCACTCAAGACAAAGCCTGCACGACTGCATAACTCTGGCGTTTCCAGTTCAAAACTTCGAAGAAAGTACACTAATAAGATGTATGCTTTAGTGTACACAACTATAGTCAACTTGAAGCCAAATAATTTGTTCACGATGTATGATCTTACACAGTGAATTGTGGTTGGTGTTGTGAACGCTCTGAGGTGAAAGTGCCTCAAATCGCTTTAAATCATGTCCACATTGCTAAGGATAATCGACCAGTCGTGTCACAAGTGCTGCAGAAAACGAATGCACACCGAAATGAAAGTTCTCGTTCGATGTTGTGGTGGGCTGCAGCACGCGTCAAGACCCCATTGTCAACAGTTTACGTGTCCTAATGAATTCGATGTGTGAATCTGGGCCACAGTTCTCAGCAAAGTGCCACGTAAGTGATCCCAATATCTATGTCAGATAATGAAGCACAGCATGGTCATATTGATATCTATGTCAATCGCTAATAGTACGAATCGATTTTTTCAACAAAGGGCATGAGGTGGAAAATTGACGCAACGCAGGCTATAGTGCATCCGCACTACATTAATTGTGGCTCAGCATCAGCGTGGTTGATGGCGCTCACGTGCGAGCGCGACACCAACCAAGTTACGCACGCACACACGCACGCGCGCGTGCGTACGAGATGCCAGTTCAGAGTTCAAATTCGGCAGGTCAGTCAAAGGGCGAAGAGATGGGACACAAAAGTAGGAGACGTGTTGCGTGGTAAGTGAACTGAAGTACGCCAAGCAGGCAAGCAGGTAGGCAGGGATGTAGACAGGCAGGAGGGGGTAGCGCTAGGTTGTACGTGGCTGATTGTGCCTGTGTCAGCCGTGATACCCTGTGCAACACGTTTCTGTCCCAATCACCAGTCATTTGTGCACATTCATGTTCCGCAGTATCGATACTTGCATTTTCAGTAAGTCTTTTGTTTTGCAGCTGTATTCATGTGAGTCATTGATGAGCTGGACACGTGGCCTAGCATGTTACCTCAGTGTTTACGAATCTCATCTCCGGTCAGTTGACGAATTGAAATGTTAAGTTAAAGTTGTTGCAGGAATTCTAGGCTGCCCGTTTCACCAGAAAGCATGTTTTATTGCGTGACAGAGTGGATCGTTCATGTACAGAACCCCACGTGCTGAAAAGTGTCTCTAATCCTGCCCCATGTCTCCCGTTGTTCAATGGGGATGAAGTAAAACAGTATACATCATGTACTGCGTCAGATTATATCTTCGTTACAGAAAACAGCAGAAAAGGAAATCGATGGAGCTTAATATTGACGTTTTCGGAAGTCGGTGCATTTGGATTGTCGAATTGGCCCCTTCGAGTTAATGTTTCGGACCATCAACACACTGGATCGATAAGCGGATGCATTAAGTACAGCAGTGTGGCTACTGGTTCAGACAGTACAAACTAGGGCAATAACGCCATGCCTCCGCCTCCGCATTGAATTGTGTGGGCTGTGTAGTTGTCAGCATACGATCGTTTGATTATTTCTCTAAATGCGAGTGAAGCACACTCGAATGGGCAGGAGCAACAGTTTAAGCTGCTGGCTGAGAAGATATAAGCATGTTGCTAAAAATTGTCTCTACTCCTGCCAAATGTCTCCCGTTGTCCAGATGGGAGGAATTAAAACAAAATAGATCCTGTGCTGCGTTAGATTATATTTTCATTATGGAAAACTACAGAAAAGGAAATCGAAAGTCGGTGCATTTGGATTGTCGACTTGGCCACTTCGATTTATTGTCTCCGACAATCAACACACTGGATCGATAAGCGGAAGCATTTAGCATGGTAGGTTGGCTGCTGGTTCAGACAGTACAAGCTAATGCAACAACAATATGTCTCCGCTTCCATAGTGAATTGTGTGGGTTGTGTAGTTGTTAGCATACGATCGTTTGATTATTTCTCCGAATGTGAATGAAGCACGCTTGAATGGGCAGGAGCAACAGTTCAAGCTGCTGGCTGAAAAGATATGAGTATGTTGTCAGGCGTCAGCACTCTTCCTAGATAGCAACACAGGTTTTTAAGGCATTGTAAGAGACGATGATGTTCCTTTTCATGACGAGCCAACACACAGTCCAAACAGGTTAGTATGCGGCATTATTATATATAAAGGGGAAGGTATAATATATGCTTTGCAACTTCCTTATGGGTGACATTTCGTTAGGAAACGGTTAAATAGCACGTATTACCACGACAACTGATGTCCAAGTCCGTTGTAAGGTCTTCTTACGTTGTTTGTACCACAAATGGGTGATTTGTGGCACTCTAGGCATTACGATGGAACACAAAGCCAGAAAAAGGTCGGTGGTTGAAAGCAGATTTCCGAACGGAATGCTGATAAAATATGCTGATAATACGATGGTGGCTTTTGGACTTGGCATACGTCTCCAATTTATGTCATACATGCTGTTCCTCTTGGTATAGCACTCATCTTACTTAACTGAGTGCTACTGCAAAGTGAGTACAATCTGAAGTGCGTTTTTTAAACGTGGATAGATGACCAAGCCTTGTGTAATGCCTGAGGAACTAAACGGGACGTTACAAATGTGGCAAAGAGCAGAGCCACGCACTGCATGGCTTCATTTCCTTCACTGGCTTTTACGTGCGTTCAACGATTAGCTAAATCGCTACTGAGAGTAAGTTAAAACTGGATGGTTGACTGCAAATTACGAAGTTTTGCAAGTTGTGAGCTTTTGTTTATTCAACACGCTTGCAGCAGTCAATTTCTTTTTTTGTCAACCGATGTGGCATTTTAGAGCATTGGCACGGCGTTGAATTCCGATGATTGGAAACGGTGTCGATGGCGTGATTACAAGTTTGTGCGATGGGTGGCGCTAGTTCTATCCTGAGTAAACTGTAGTTGAGTGAAATGCAAATTCAAGTGCTTATTCCACGCATGACATTAGCTGACGACATCGAAGGTCATCAGTTGATACAACCTGATTGACATATTGGCTCGGTGTGGTCACCATACTGTACTTTTGAAGCCATCATCAAAGGCATCACTTTGAGGACGTGGAGCACGGTGATGCATATTGCTGGTTACGCAATTCCATCAAAGAGAAGCGTCATCACCACATCCAGTAGAAATCAAATCTACACATTTCTTACTTCATGACATGTAGAATCTTTCACAAAATTACAAAGAAATGAGGTTAAGAGCGGTTATGGACACAACTGTAGATCAATTCAAGGCAAGCTAATCGTTTAATCCTTGGGCACCAACAGACACCACGTAGTGTAAAACTCCTCAGCCGTCCGATAAAATTGGTTGATTAAGCAACTGACATTGTTGTGCGTTATAAAATTGTATAATATAAAAACTTTCGTTTGCACACTTATAACTGTTCGTGGACGTCTTCGTTGTGTATGGTCGGAGCGTGTCGATGCAAATGGTTTAAAAGGAAGGGATTCGTGGACCACGAACATATTGCTCCAGTGGTTTTATCAAAAAACTTCTAGGAATGTGAATAATTAGGGGTTCAGTTTGAATGGGAAATAGTATGCAGTCATATGGACACAACTGTAGATCAATTCAAGGCAAGTTAATTGTTTAATCCTTGGGCACCACCAGACACCACGAAGTGTACAACTCCACAGCCGTTCGCTCAAATTGGTCGATTAAGCAACCGCGATTACGTCAACCATCGTACGTGCAAATGAAATTGTTGGCCATGATAAATTATGAAAAGCAATACAAGACGTGTTATAGACGGAATTACCTGAGGCTTCGTGTCTTTATTGAAAGGCATTGATTCACTAACCACGCTACACACCTCCTTTTGAAGTACAACCTCCTGCGTGTTGACTCCATCCAAAAAATACATTCTAAGTAGAAATCAGCATCACCGTGGAGTAAAATGCGTTTCATGTAAATATTGACAGCCAACAGAAGAGAAAGTGGTTATCCTAGTACAATGTGCTTATACTAAGCGTATTGCAGTACTTACAAAGTGCTGCAATGGAACAAAAAGGTTACAAAACTGTGTTTCACTTTCGTGCAATGTTACTTACCCATCAGAGACCACGATAAGCGATTTGTCGGGAATTCGCTGCACACCCTAACTCGCATTTCGTCCGACATCGTTTCTATACCTGAAAGTATACAAAGCACAAGACAAAGGAAAATAACGGCAAAACAATGCAAATGGTGTTCTAGACAGAATCCTGTGGGGCTTTGTGCCTGCATCGACACAATCTCTCAATGCAGATAGACAAAGCGCCACGACACCCTGCCTCACATCCAACGACTCAGTAACCACGGAAAACGACACCGTCGCTTTTATACCTCGACCTCCTGCCTATTGATTGAACTGCCGAACCTTAACCTTTGAACTCTCAACGCTCGTCACCCGTGAGACGTGGTTAGTGTCAAAATCGCACGAGCGAACCCATACCAATTCTGAAGCTGAACCGCGCTCAAGCTATGCTCACACTTTCCTGAGACCGGTTAATCGTGCGCACGAGCGTGTGTGGCGCCAAACAAGTCTCAAGTCACAGTGAGTTGAAAGGTCAAAGTTGAAAGTTCGCCAGTCCAATCGATAGGCTATGTGGTGTGTTATAAAGACGGTGGTGTCATGTTCCGTGGTTAGTGAGTCGATGGATGTGAGGCAGAGTGTCGTGGCGCTTTGTTGATCTGCATTGAGAGATTGTGTCAGTGCAGATTTGAAGCCCCACACGATTCTGTCTAGAACCCCACGTCACCTGTTGTTCTTATCTACTTTTTTGCATGACAGTTTCTGTTGTATGAATGAAGCTGGACGACACGAGAAACATACCAACTAGGAAAATATATTTTTTCTTGCCATGCATTTGATAAATATGTATTGTATCTCTTAACTTCTTGATCATGATGAAGTGCTTTCTCCAGCCCAATGACTCAGGTTTGGTGAATGCGTCAGTAAATTCAACACAGCCCCAGAGCACTCCCAATCTTCCTTGCTATTTCCACTGGAAGTGATTCGAGAAATTCCTTGAAGTTCAACACCGGCTTTTTGTGCCGCTAATTGCGGCCTTTACAGCGTGCCACCCACTTGCGTCGAACTATACACTCTACCTGATTTAGACAGTTAGTATCCGGTTAAACTACATTCTGAGCAGTTTCGAGATGAAAATTCTCAAAGACATTTGGACGCGTGTTTATGTGAGTACATACGGTAACAGATTGAACGTGGGTTACAAGTGCCATTGACGTTTCATTGAACTTTAACGCAGCTCAATTCAAGACTGCATTTCGAGAGCTCAATGTCGATTTTAATGTCAGAAATTGATAGCACTGCTGAGTCATTTCCTTAGTATTCGGTCGCCAAAAGAGTGTTCCCATCACAGAGGGAATGATTAGTGAAGGAAGATTAATCCAACACAGTGGTCAGATCTGCAATATGTGCATTATCTTTATGTTTCTCTTCCCTGACCGTATTCGCGTGGTAAGACTACTGACGTGCTTAATATTCCAGCTTTATGGCAAACCCTGATGAAATGTTTCTATTTGCAGCACAACATTCAAAGGTTGGCATGGCGTTATCAACACCTAATGGACTCTGGAGATGCTCCATGGCATGGATTGTACCAACATTTAAATGGAATTCATTCGCAACACGTTGCAAGCGCGTCGATATCATCAGACGTCAAGCCGCCACATTGCAGCCTGGCCTTGCACACCGTTCGGCAGCACTAGCAACTCCTCGCTGACAAACGATCTACTTGTAGCTATTTTTGACGCAGCTTTTTCAACCTACTAGTTCAACTGCGTATATTGCATCAAAGTGCTTTGTGGGTTTTTGCGTCATTCTGCACGGAAGTAAAACAGCAATTTGTTTTACAACTCTACACGTGCGATTTTTGTAACACTTCGCATTTTTAATTTTACTGTAACATACTTCTTCAATGCTTGCGTCTGTGGCTGCTTCTCAGCTGCTAGAGTTCTGAATGACACCCCGCAAGACCTCTCTGCCTGCGGTAGCACTATGAAGTGCAGCAGGTAACACCACATTTCTTGAAACAGTCTGGGTGATACCTACGTAGCACAGTAAACGCTAACATAATTGATTCTTGTGCACATTTAGTGTAGCAGCTTTCGTTTAGACACTTAAAATTATTTGTGGATGTCTTCGTCGTGTATAGTCGGAGAGTGTCGATGCAGGTGGTTAATTTTGGCTTGTTTCGAAGCAATTACAGGTCTTTTCTCATAAGGCATAATTTGAATAGGGAGTGACAGCAATTGAGTCTGAAAGCAAATTCTTGAAACACTTTACTTGCGTCAATGGACTTTAAATTTGCTTTCAACATGGAAGAGCTTTGCTCGTGCACCATCTGCCTTAGCTAGGCCGTGGATTTCAAATTTGGGACATTTCACGATAAAAAGGAAAGCAAATGCTTTGTCATTTGGATTTTTCAGTTTAATGAGCCAAAACCAGTCAAGTTATTTAAACTGCCCTAAAACCGATTCAGCAGACGCAAAGCCCCACATGATTCTGACTAGAACACCTCTTCTCTTATCAACTTTTGTATTTAACGATCTCAGTTGTAGAAAATATGTTGGATGACATGGGAGGTATAACTGCAAGGAAGATGGTAGGTGAATCAACGAAGTTGAAGTGACTGCCGTGGTGTGCCGCATTTCGTGTTTCGGGAAAAGCCAAATGACAGACGAATAATGGTCGTTGGATTATCTGGTTGTGTCCGCATACAAACAGGCGATTTCACTTATCCTGTACCGTTTTGATTGCATTCGTGGCAGTTTGGACATGGGACTGCTCATGATATTTGGTCGAATTATTGTACAAATATACAATTGCGGTTGCAATAGTTGGTGGATTAGGCCGTTGACCTACGTCGTAATGCAGGAGAGCCTGTGCAGTTACGTGGGGAGTGTGGCACATCCACATCGACTTAAGGGTCTGCGAATCAAAATGACAAACGAGCTGTCGACAATTTTTGTTTCAACTACCCAAGAACAACGACAGACCAGACGCTCGTCAAGCGTGCTTTTCGATTCAGGCTTTTTGCAACTATCCAGTGGTTACTCCATGCAGCCCAGTGATTTCAGTATGAACTGACCACGTTTGAAATCGCGAAGCGGACGTTTTCAACATAAAGAGACAAAGCTGAACAATCACGTTTTGTGCGAAAGATTAGAGAACGAAGATTAGTCAAATTGTTGCGCGAAATATGCACTAAACCAACTAAATCGATTGCATTAGCATGTGCTTGTGCGTTACTTTAATGTTGACCCGCCAGTCGGTAAACAGAGCAACGTAAAGTGGCTCAGGAACGCTGGTCTATGCCAACAAAATAGAAAGATAGATCAAAAAGCCATGAATATGTGGAGTCGTGCACAGTGTTACTTAAAGCCACGCACTAAATGCAGTGCAAAGAATGCATTTTCCACAACCCCTATTGCATCAAACACAGTAGCCTTTGCAATTTACCAGTGCAACTAGCTTGCATCCTCGGATTCAGGGCTTCTGTCTGACTTCCCGTGACATCACCAACTGACATAATGTCCTGAGCTCTACTACCATGTTTGAAGCATCCTGACGCTTTACCTCACAACCTGGGTAGAACACTACGATGTCCAATTTGGATTTGCTGTCCTGTATTGAGCCACTGTACGGCTGATTCCAAAACCCATGTCTATTCCACTTACGACCGTGATCGCTGCCGCATTTTTACGTAAACAAACAAATAACTGAATCTAGTGTTTTCCTAACCACAACTGCTAAGAATGTAAATAAAAAACACGTTGTTCTAACGGAAACGTACATTAATATTACTTTTGTAAGATATTACTACTACAAATCAACGGAAAGTTAATTGTTGGTGATGAGAATGCTTTCGGTGTCCATGAACTGTGAATCCAGGACGCTGTGTTCGGACACTCTTGATGAATCACCTGGCATCATTCTGAGAGGTCCACCTCTTGCCTCTTCCAGCCAAGTCCTGCAACTGAAGTTGTTATGAGCACAGAATACAATCAGAATAGGAATCAGAACTGAAACGACGCTCTGGACAGAATCGTGTGGAGCTTTGTGCCTGCATCGACACAATCGCTCAATGCAGTTAAACAAAGCGCCACGACACCCTGCCTCACATCCAACGACTCACTAACCACGCCACACGACATCGTCGCCTTTATGCCACGAACTCACGCCTATTGATTGAACTGCCGAACTTTAACCTTTGAACTGCCAAAACGCTTCATCCGTGAGACGTGGTTGGCGTCGAAATCGCACGTGGGCACCCATATCAATGGTGACGCTGAGCTGCCTTCGGGGAAGTGTGAATTCAAGTGGCCTGGAAGCTGCTCACCAACTGACACAACCTCCTGATGAAAAAGAGTTACCGTTGTCCAGCTTTCTATCTGAACTTTGTCACTCGTGGAGATAATGCTTTGGCTAAAACAGGCAATGCGCGTGCGAACCAGTTAAACCATAGCTGCAAGAGCCACACAGGCCATCGATTGAACTGGCTAACTTTCAAATTTGACCTTTCAACTCACTGTAGCCTGTGACTTGTTTGGCGTCACACACGCTCGTGCCCATCATTAACTGGTCTCAGGAAAATGTGAACATAGCTTGAACGCGGCTCAGCGTCAGCATTGTTTTCGGTGAACACATGTGTGGGTGTGTGAAAAAATCCGAGCCACACTCACACACTAGTGAGTGGGCAGGTCTAAGATGAAAGTTTGCCAGCTCAATCATTAGGCTATGTGAAGCTGTATAATGGTGGTTTCTTGTTGTGTGGTTAGTAGTCGATGGAAGTGAGGCAGACTGTCGTGGCGCTTTGTCTACCTGCATTGAGAGATTGTGTCTTTGTAGTCACAAATCTCACACGATTCTGTCTAGAATACCATTTGCATTGAATTGCCTTTATTTTCCAATTTTTTGTGCTGAGAATATTACGTTGTAGCAACGATGTCGGTCGAAATGGGAGGTAGGGATTGCAGCAAATTCCCATCAAGTCTCATGTCGTGGTTCCAAATATGTAAGAAATTACCACGTCGAGGTATATGAAATGACTTAAGCTACAACCTCACGGAGGTTGTCTATATAGGATGGACAAGCACTCCACGTAATATCACTGATTACTTTCTAATTCGTCATTAATACTGAGTGGATGTATTCACCAAACTAGTATTAAATGAAACACGAAAATTGCAGTATTGTTCAGCACAGTTTTGAAACGCCATGGTCCCATTGCAGCACGTTGTACGTTAAAAAATAGCTTAAAATAAGCGCAGGTTACTAGAATACCCACTTATTTCCTACTTGGTGAGCAAGCGACAGCACAATAGCGGCCAATGTTTGCAGGAGACGCATTTTACTCAGCGATCATGCTGATGTCTACGTAGCATATATTCTGCGGATGGAGTCAACACGTAAGTGGTTGTGCTACAAAAGAGGTGTGTTGCATGGTTAGTAAACCAATGCACATCAGAAAATTTGATATTGAAAGGCATTTCATCAAGATGATGATGTTAAGAGATACAATATATATTTATCCACTGCAAGGCAAGAAAAAACCCATATTTTTAGAAATATGTCTCTCGTGTCATCCAGCTTCATTCC
>UXSR01000880.1:0-15213 GCA_900604375.1 Mesocestoides corti
AGGCTACAGAACGAATTATTGAGCATCTTGATTTCTTCTACTGAGATTAAAAGCAACCTGTTAAGCCATGCAATTAAAACAGACTGCTAAATTTTTCTTGTTGGCTTTTACGTTGATGGTGATAGGCATTGCTCCTTGAAGATTGAGGTTCTTAGACCTTTTCAACTGGTTAAAGTAGTAGGCCGAACTTGCTTTAATTGTCTTGCTTAGATTACTGATCTAAAGATCAGTTAGAGGGAAGATTTTTGAGTGTTTTTTGCAGCATTGCAGAGGACAGTTAAAAACCTTTACATCACTGTCTACTCTAACCTGGCCACGGGAACATTTGACAACTGCACTAAACTTGTGCATCCAATATTAAGCCGCAGTGGAACCGATCACCAAGATCAGATGAAATACACCCAAGATTCAAAAAATACATTGCGAAATATAACTCACAAGAATTTAAAGTGATGGATGAGGCAGGCGAGTCTATCACAATTGCAAAGGAGGATTTGGACAAGGCAAAGACATTCATTTACCAACAATCGGGATCCCCATGTTTCCTGTTGACATCTGCTTATGCTTCATTATTTGGAACAGTGAGGTACGAAGTCATGTTTTTAAGGAAATTTATTGGGGCCCAAATGTTTTACAGAACCATCGACAGAAGACTTCTGGAAATGTATCATGCAACCAATCGCTTATGATCCCCTTGAAGGTCAAAATCTAAGAAACACACATACTATAGACGACTGACATTTGCCAATCGTTTGGGTTCCGATAAATGCTTATCAGGAGGTGCTTGAACATCCTACAGTTCTTACGCAAATTCTGCCTCATTTAACCTTCTGCAGTCACCAGGTTTCAAACAGATTTTGAGAATAAGGTGTTTACCTAGCAATCTACATCACACGAATTCCCGAAGCTAAAAACGACATTGAAATAGGCCTAATTTCCGCCTATCACCTGTGACATTTCAATCTGTTTGTGAACCCCCTTTGTCCTCAATAGTTATGAATCCAAATGGCCTTAGCAATACGCTCGTGCCAACCTTGATCAACGGGCAACATGTAAGTTGATATTAGAACACTATGTGTGATCCAGTATGAACCGAGACGTTCATCAGTTAATCACAAATTGCTTACACTGGCAGATCTTCAAGTTTCATTGTCTAACTCGCTTCAGCCGATTTCAGGACTCAGGAAATTTCGGGGAACATTGTTATAACCATCTTGGACGAATGAGTTGCTTTGGTTGATGTCTTTGTTGACATCACTGCAGATTAGGAAACAATATTTGAGTCGAATCTGATTGATAATCATGCCCGGCCACTCGGAGTGAATTGCATTGGAACTACAGCCTTCAAATGGCATAGTTCAACTTTTCACTGTCGTTCACAAGCTGCTTGAACAGATTAAGGCGACACAGCTGCCTTAGGAAAAGTAGCAATCCTAGCTCCATCAGGAATTGGATCAGCTGTAAAGGAAGACTAAAGCCGTTTACTCTCAGAAATGTTATTCCAAACAACGCTAAAACTGCCTTGAGGTTCCTGTCTGGAGTATTTCAACAATTATAGCCGGAAGCACGTAGCAAAATCTAACGCCAACGAACATTTTCAAACACATCCACCGGCCACAGCTTCCCACTTAGCAAAGGTACTGACGTCACGTATTATCACTTTGATAGGGATCGACGTAACACCCACGACGAACCATTTTGAGTACTCAAACAAAAGTTACTTTTGTGGACTGCAGCAAGCAAAAAAATTGATTTAACTCCATTGTCTTAAATCTGCTTTCCTCGAATCGGATACGTCTTTAGAAAAAATGCTCTTGCGAAATCCAGCTATCATTCTCCCCGATCCCCTGCCCCTATTTCAACTTCACTTTACAAAGGACGCACGTATTGGTCCGGTAGCTGCAGTCCTTTAAGCGAAACTGCGTCTTCTTAGTCTTTCACACATGAATTCCGACACAAACTATCCACCGAATAGAGACCGTCTTTTTCGCCTCAAAAAACAATCAACTTCTCGAATACCCGATCATACCTAAAGGTTCATATCGCTTACCAACACAACAAGAAATCAGCTCTCGAAAATAATCACGCTTGCCTCAAATTAACCAACCTGCATCTCCCATTGAATTGCTCGAGATCCTAGATATGAATACCTCGCTTCGACTTTTGTGCAGAACTGATAGCTGAGCAAATACAAATAATCACAAGTGCTCAACATAAGGCAAGAAACTACCTGGTTTTACCATTTTGGCGATGCATCTATCCACACTTTTGCTTGCCTCCTGGTTAGCGTAACACCCAGTGCCAAAAGCACCAAGCCGTCACCCAATTTATGCTTCCTGAATGATCGGGATGGCTAAGCTAACTTACATGTCTGGGAAAGGATATGCATAAATCGGTTGAACCAAAAATGACACAATGGTGGTTGGGTTGGTGGTAGCAGTTTCGCATAAAACAGCATAGTCTCAGTGTGCAATCCAAATTCGGCATGAATAAGGTGATTAAATAAGTACGACTACTTGCTTAAATTCCCTGCACGTTTACACCTGAACTATGGCACGTGTGCGTAGTAGCTGGTAGATTTCATCAACAAGAATAGGCTTATACCTTTTTGGATGCCGCATCGAAAATCGATTTGTTTTATGGCCTACTTTAAACGTCCTTTTTTTATTTTCCTCCTTTGTTCTCGCTATCACCGTCAGGAGGTGTGGCATTTACTTGCAGTCGAAACAACATAACCGCCTGTCTTAACCTGTCCTCCTAATCACTTCTGAGACGCGCGTCACAGCCCGTCCCAGGTGAGTTGGTACTTTATCACGAGTAGCCGCTTTGTTTCGTCTGGCTCATGCGTCATTATGGTGTGTCATAAAATGTGATCATTAGAATTGGTTGCCCTGCAGAATCTGCGCAACAGATGACACAAGGCCTCCCCTGCCCCACCTGCTTGTTACTAAGTCAATTCCTTGCCGCTTAACGGAACTGGCAAAACCCACTTTCACATCTTGGCGCAGGCTAAACGTGGATTAGCCTCAAGGCCTGTGCTACGATATGCGCCTGATGATGTCGCAATACGGAATGGTCATCATCGGCGGAAGTTGCACTGCTTCTAGACAATCTGCCACATTATCTTAAGCCTACCGTAGGAAACAAAATTAGTGGGGAGGCTTTTCATGTTGTTCTTAGAATAGCCAAGTGAACACTTCCTCTTTGGATACATTGACGATTCTGCACCGAAAGAATTGTGCAGGTGGTGACAAAATAAATTTGGGCTAAATTGCACTGGTCGATAAGGCAAAATGTGTTGCACGTAACAGCAAACAAGTCATGCACACAAGGGCTAGTGGTGTGCTGCTAAGATGGATAAACATTTCAGTGGCAATTTGACCATCATTACCACCAACGAGCCCAAGTTGGGCTCCCCTCAGCTTTGTTTTGGTAATTTGATTGCAAGCTTTCTCAGATGGTTAAAAAAATTCTGGTTATATGGAACCTACCAGAAACCAAGTTTGAAAATCACACGATCATCAACAAGTTGCCATCAGTGGTTTGTTTTAATCAAAGTGCCACATTGACGGATTGTTGTGGACTGTGGCTGACAGGATGACGCCGTGATTGGTGCAGAGAATTCAGGGAATCCAGCAAATGAGTAGCTACCTTACTATCCTAATATTCGCATCGCTAGCCGTAACAATGATAATAAGCGTCACCGCTTTGAGTAATATTTGTGTTTACGTGGCGGTGCTTAAATTTGGCAATACAATGAGCTTGTGTTTTTGCTGTTTCATGCCAACTCTGACCGCGTAGACTGATCGAGAGGCCTGAGACTAGAATCCCACGTCTAAGAGGCTTCGCTTTCGATGTTTCAGCCCATGTCTGAGTTGAGATGCCTCCGTTCGGACAAAATTGAGGTTGATTTAGCCTAAGGGATATTACGTTATTCGATAGGAAGAAAGTTTTCGCAAACTACATCTAACTGCAACCAAGACAAATTACTCACGCTTTAAAGAGAAAGAAGTCAGTAGAAAGAACGATGAGTTTCACCAAGATGATGTCAAATCACATTGTTCTATGAGGACAGCAGAAAGTGTTGTTTTATTGCATTCAGCCATAGCCCGGATCCTTTACTACCGGAATGTCGTTCATTCAGAGTTTTTTGGAGTCCTAGTTGTGCAAATTTCTGAATTAGTAAATGCGGCGAAAGTTATCGCAACAATTTTATTTGACGAATCCCAGGATTTCACAAATGTTGAGCAAAGAGCCGCAAAATATGGAGACGACAGTATTTAATGGAAGTAGTGTGTGTGTAATTAATTTAATCAATCTCTGAATTTCCACATAATAATCATTTAAAACAGTAAAAACGGAAAGGTGCGTGTTATGCAGACGAAAGAAGGCGTACAGCATAACTCTTTTGCTTGCCTAAAATAAAAACTTGGATTTTTGGGTGAGTAGTGGGTGTCGGAAGGGAGGTGGGTCCAGGAAAGCAGTGATAAATGACGACGATCCCATTGTTTATCTGATAAATCCTTTACTTGCATTGTCATCATGAAAGTTCAATGCGACAATCCTGGCTAATATTTTGGGAGAAGAATGCGAACAGTTTGGTTGGGCAAGCGCATAGCTGAGTCGATGAATGAGGTGAGGTTAGCCACGATGGGAAGATTTGAGGGACTGAGGGGCTCAGATGTATCCAAGAAGGTCGGAGACCGAAATATTATGCTGAAAGTACCTACAGTTAGGAATAATGGAGATGAATACTTGCCAAAAGTGTTGGAGAGCGAATATGTAAGGATGCACCAGATTTAAAGTTTTCAAGCTTACAAATCAGTCCTAACAAGCTGAAGAGCCAAAAAGACAGCCTGTCGACAACAACAGCCACAAATTTCCACTCCTCTCTTATCTAAAAAAGGAACATTGATATGGTGGTCACAATCGCAAATCAGCGTTTTATCAGCGTTGGTAATTTGGAGACAACTACAAAATATTTGTTTGCATTGAAAAGAAAAAAGACCAATGAGATTATACTTAATTCCAACAGATGTGCACCCTCTAGTTACGGGAAAATTGTCGTAAAATATGTTTCAAACGCACGGAAAAAGCTAGAAGCTTACTTAACCATAACTGCTCATGTATGAACTAGGAATTCTTAATCAAGTCACAAATAGGTTAAACAGTTAACACGTGTCAAATCGCGTACTTCAAACCACGCGCCTGTTCTCAAACGATCGACGAAGCTTCGTGTCCAGGCCGCTTGGCGGGTGTTGACCTCAAGTGGGAGGTCACGTGTGTTTTCTGTGACCCAATTCACTCTACTGTGCATGTAAGGAACCGCTAACCTAGAGGTGAGCTACTGGTCGTGCCATGACTCTACAGGATCTGATCCCGGTAATTACAAACGTTAAACAATCGCCAAGGTGTCTGTCCAACGGCGTCCTCATCGCCCGAGTGTGTTAATTTCACAGGGCAACATGGCCTTTGCGACATCGTACGTTATTGTTACACGTCAGTTTCAATTCTTCTCAACTTCTCTTTCCATATTTCAGTGCAACTCAGAGTTTTTAGATAGTGTGCTTCTCTTGCGTTCTGGGTTGCATTTTCTGCTCTGATTGGAAATTAGTCTCTTGATTTCAGCTCAAGTGTGACTGTTGATTTCTTAAGGATGCTCAATTTTCATTCCACTTATCTTCAGAAATTTGCTTGCACAAACTCAAGTATAAAATTTTACCAAAACTGTGAAGTTAGTTTCCATCCAACGAGAATACAATTACAAATGAGACAATTTTCAACTCACATATATTGCGTAAAACCAACTTCCTTTTGGTGTCTTCTTAATATCAGTTCGATGATTCACAAATTACGTTAGCAAGCAAACCGAATTACCTTGAGTGGGATGCACACCTCAGTACACTTACAGAAAACTTGAAATGGATTCGATGTTCTGTTAAGTCGTAAGAAAAAAAAGTGGTGTTAGCGTGAGGTTTGCAATTTCAATTTTAGTTAAAGCATGGTGGAAATAGATGCAACAGATCTGCTTGACCTCCCCACCCGATAAATAACCTTCAAGGCAAGTTGAATCGGACAATTCCATCACCTAAAGCAAAGTGGCAGCAAACGAGCGCGTTACTTAGAGACGCGAAGTACAATAATATAGTTGACGTGTACAATTACTTTTCAGGAAACTTCTATGGATAACGTCGTGCAGACTACAGGATTTTTGTTTGGCGTAAGCAATTAAATCCCCATCAAGGCGTTTAGAGAAGACGGGTGCCCTTAAAATCGCGAATAAACGAAGGTCTCCTTAACCACACACTTTGCGGCGAACAGATTCCCTGTACGCCAATGGTCCTATCACTGGACCACCGCCATGTAATTCTGAACTTAATTTGACTCACTCCGTGCTAGTTTGATGCAAGTGTCGTGAATACCAGAAGAGCGCTACATGCACCGCAAAAATCAAGTGAGTTCCACAAACTGTTTAGATTGATATCCGCATTGCAACTCGTTTCTGAAATCTCTCTGGGCTACAGTTTCGTCACAAAGTTGCATGTAACGTTTCTCAGTAGGTGATTTATTCTTCAGATTTGCAAGACCATTGGATATTTCATTGTTCAGCAAAATATGCCATTTTATAAGGCATTGTCGGTTAGAAGATCCATGCCACCGAGGAAAGTGATTTGCGGATTATCTAGTCAATCTCGTCCACTACTAACACCCACATTTCCAGGGTCACATGATCGCCAAATTGTGACGCACGGAGATCACAACTACTAGTTAAGCAACATGGTAAGGAACAGAATTCTTATTGAACACGACTCACATCATTTTCAGTTTTGGTGACATTCAGGCGTTGTTCAATGAACCTAGATCCCTCGGCGACTTGATACAACTTGCTGCTAACTCGAACTTGCGTTCTGGTGCCATGGTTCTCCTCGATTCGGTGGGTGATTTCGCCGGCCAAGAGGTTAGAGGCTACCGCCGCCACCTCTTCCTCATTCTCACCGTCAATCTGTGCTCTACGCACCTGTCTACGACGAATACCGTTGTTTGAAAGTGTCCTTTCAGAGCCTGCCATTCTCTTCGCCCCTGACGGACAGTTGGCCTAAATGAGTTGAATTATGTGTCAGGAGGCAATTTATTCTAGAATAAAAACCTACAGCCCGTTGGTAGCTACTTAAACTCAAAGGTAATAGTCAATGGGCACATCTTCTGAGCGTGAACAGCATAAAAACTTGCGTATCCTCTTATGGCCTCAAACTCGAATTTGAATGAACAAAAGAAATATCGCAGGGACACCTCGATGGTATGTGTCTTGTCAAAATGTCTGGCAATTCGTTTTCAATTCGACCAGCAAGTGTGTCGACTCGCACCTAGCCAACCGAATCATGCGCCAACATCAACAAAACAATCATAAAATGCACTCAACGAGGGTGCTAATTGCAGCCCATGCAAGACAAAAGCCTCCCACCAATCGATTATCGAGTTCAACACCGGGGATGCAAAATCGAAACCTTGAGCATGTATCGGCGTGATTGTAACCACAAGGACAATCCTCAACAGAGGTGACGTGCACTTGCCACATTTTACGTCGACGTGGACCGAGTGGGTTCGAAAGCTTGGCACACCTACAGCACATACCGTGAATCCTCATTTGTATCAGTATTACACCGAAAACGCACATTTATGCATCGTGCTGACAAAATACTTCTTAGTCTACCACCTCCATACGTATGTTACATAAGTGGACGAGGCTTCCAGTTAAAGTGTTTCTAGTTTAATCACCTCAATGAAATTCATGCTTTGTTAATCTAGGGTCTTCACTAGCTGTCACCCCACGAGCCTGCAGTGTTTCGACCTGCTTGAAGAACACCAGTAGTAAGAGCTGGCAATCCGAACACCAAAGATTGCAGTAGGGTCGACTGGTCTGAAATCAAGATGTCATCGTTGAAAACTCTCAAAAGGGTAATCAAATTATCATTGAAAGGGCTTGTGTAAAGTGTGTGCTTTACCAGGCACCGAATTTGCACTAATCAAATCAAGGCAATGACCCTCCCAACTGACTTTAGATGCACTCTTTCTTCGAAAAACGGTGGAGTGCACTTGATTTAGGAGTTGCCAACAGATGAATCATGGAACTATCACATTTCAACATCGCATCGCGATTGTCAATGTGTCGAATAAATGAAAACTTGGTTTGGGGGTTTTAGAAAGGGGAATTTAGAATAGTTTGTTTATCGACTCGCGGTGAAGACCGACTTAAGTGAAATTCTCTTTTATTTTTGAAACTAGGTTGTTTGGCTTTGATAAATCCAACATCATGTTCGAGGAAATTTGAGGGCTCTAAAATGGACGACCTCCGAATCGCTTGGCTATTTAAATGACCCCAACACAACCATATTTCGAATGCATGCACGCTATGTGAGGCAAAGTTCAAGTTAACAATCGAAGTGCTAATGAAACCGAATTTTCGCCCAAAATGGCGTCTTCGGGTGCCCATGTACCTTGGTACCTGGACCAAAATATTTAAGTGAGCAGGTTTTCATGAGTACATACTTTTACAACTATTTTCGAGCGAAGACCATACCGTCTTCGTCGTTGACCCAACGTGTTGACTTCCACAAGGGCCAGCGATGGGAATTTATAAAAAAATTCACTATTTCGAGATGTGGTGTGTCAAGTGAAGCTTTCTCGTTGCAATTAAGAGATAATTGTTCGGCTAAATTAAACTTACACGCCTCAGTGGTTGATTAATTTAAGTCAAAATCCAATTTACCTAAGTACCGTTGAACCATTAATTCGGATTGTCTGTTTTCTTACACACAAAACAAAGCTTCCACGCTGCTTACTTGATCAAGGGAATTCAATTTAATTGGTCAAACAAGGCAAAATAATTCACTTACCAAGAGCTACTTTTTTGTCAAATCGTATGAAGCGTTTTGTGGCAAATACCTATGCCTTAGTCAGGGATTGGTCTTGTTGGTGTGACGGTAGGCATCATCTGGGCTCTGTTCTGCTTTCCCTCTATTGCAAGGCCCCTTATAACAGTGCCAGGAAGTCTATTTGCTGTTCTTTACTATGATGTTAGTTTGCATGTTGGCGCCTCCGTACCTTGTTCATGCGTGTTTAACCCAATTGAGATGAAATTAAAATTCTGGGTCACAGCCGGAAGTATGATCGTCGAACAATACCTAAACTGCACACCAATGCAACAGCAAGTCTACTTCGAACCCAATTTTAAAATGCTTCGTCATTTGCTTTTTTGGTGCAAAACAGAATAATGCGATGAAAGGGCATAAAATTATCCGAAAGAAAGTCCCATTGAAGTTGAAAACTCGGCTTCTAACTTTTCTCACCTTGTGACTTTCTGGCGGCCGCCGTTGCTTCGGCGCATGAAGGCCCAATAGGGGCGGAAGAATTTCCAGGAAAACTCGTCTTGTCCATAAATCCATGGTGTGCGTCTCGTCAGACCGGAAGTGAATGTTCAGCACCATCACCGTGACCATTATTGACGATGTTATAAGAACTATCGTAAAGAGTAGATATTTCCCAATGAGAGGCACCGCCAAACTAGTGGGCGGGGTGGTCTCCGATATGAGCAGGAAGAAGAGTGAGAGAGAGAGAAATATGGTTATGGAGAGGGAGATTTTCTCTCGGCACTCCGGAGGCAAGTAGAACGTTACGACAGCGAGGGTGGTGATGGCCACACAGGGCAGCATGAGGTTGAACGTATAGAAAATAGTGCGACGACGCATGCGCAAATAGAATGTCACCTCTGGGTGGAGGGAGTGCTTGTAGTCCTGATCCTGACAAATGGCTGAGACGGAGACGATATCGTACTCCACAGTACTACCAAAGTTGTACAAATCAGCTGCATAGTCGATGTGCAAGGGACGAGACAACTCAGGAGCATATTTCTGAAGGTGATGGCGTAATTCCACTAGGATAGAATGAGACTGGGTTTTAAGAAATCAAACTCCTGACGCGAAAACAGTGATGGCACCTGGAGCAGCACATAATTCAAATACGTGAAGAAGTAGGAAAGTGTTTTGAGACATGCATCGCAGTAATTACTGGGTAACGCCAAAATTCGCGGCAATTTGTTTGCGACGATTTTGAACCTAAGAAATTTGAGCCCTGTTGCCAAAATTGTATGCTAACATCTTGTGGTTCATAATGCAGGAGCAGATTTAAACCACCACTTTACGCAACTTTTCCATCCGAACATTAAAATAAGGTATGTTTTGTGCATCTTGAGGTATGTACTGCTCCCATGCTTACACCCATAACAAGCCATTGAGCGTTGTCCTCAGTTATACTTTTAACATATAGAATGTTTTGACAATATTTAATTAAGCAGACAACAAATTGTGCCGAAGGTTTGGTTTACGGAGGTCTACATTTATCCAATTCTACTGGGAAACGTTTGAGAAAGCACCAATAAATCCAATCAACATTACGGCTGCGATGAATGTTCACCAAAGAACATTTAAAGGACAGCATAAAATCCTTCATTTAAAAAAGTCTGTATCCAAGACACCTACCTTTACTGCCATCATATGTCCAAGATCCAAATCTCATAGAACAAGTTTGTTCGTCGTAAGGAAAGTATTCCATGTCAATGCGACAGAAACTCAAGTAGAGTGCAGGTGGCATCCACCGCACGGTTCCATTGAAGAAGACCTCTGCTCGGGTTAGTGTTGTTATTTCGTATTTCCCATCGACGCTAAATTGAGGAGTAATGCGAAAACACAAGTCATCGTAGAAAATGCAACTTGATTACTTACTGTAGACATGCGAATAGCGCAGTAACACCACGGGAATTCGAAATGCTAGCAACATTCTTTAAAATTTGGACTAACGTACAATCTGCCGAAATGCTGACAAAGTGCATGCAATGAACTTTGTGCTGGTATGCTTTGGCTGTCTGACGCTCTGCCTCGTGGTCACAGTCAAAGGTTTGCACAAAATTGCTCTTAGGTTGTGGTCGTCATTACTACTTCGGAATCGCTCGTTGGAGGCTGTTATCAGCACCACACTCGTGGCTGTTCTACATTTCGAACAATGGGTCACTAGGTGGTTGGGAGAAGGAGCAACTTGTTGTTCTGTACTGATCAAGGTGTCGAGACATCATGAGGTTCCTGTACGGCGGGAACAGCGTAATGATTTTACTTAAAAAGCCCGTAATTTTAAGCATGGTCTGAACATCAGTGAACTTCAAGACTGTACCTCTGTACAGAAATCAAAATACGCAAGTAGCAATTAACAAAATTGGTATGTCTAAACATGGAACTTGGATGTGGAGGGAATCTCGTTTCGTGCGATCCCACAAAGTGGCCCTGACCTCAAAATAAATACAAATTAGCCATTTTAGTCGCGTCCTCCTTACAGATAACAACTCAGTGAACGTGAATGATTCGAAAAGGCACAGTGGGTGCTTTAGACTCCGTACTCACAGGGACTAATCATTAATTGGACTATCTTTTAGTGATACTTTTCACAAGATCTAGTTTACTAGCAATTTTATTGATAAATGTCGAACTTTTTGTTTGGACTTTACAAACCCTTAAGTTTTATGTTTTAAATGTTTTCTAGACATTGGTTATTCTGATTGTCCCATTTTACACCTATATGGAAACAAGCTAGAACAGTTTCCACATTTTTTTCAGTTTACAGTTAATAAAATTCTTTGAGCGCTGGTGGATGTTTGAAAGATGACTTTCTTAGTCAACGACAGGTAACTATCCTTTGCTATTCAAATACTCTAAATGTCAACTGGACTCCTCTTAAGATTCATTTCGCTACGATTCACGGCGTGAAAACAAATTCGCATTTCAGATTCACAATTGTTTGTTTTTGAGCGTCTCTGCAAAACGTGTCAGTCTAGAACCACAGTTGCGTAAATGTTGAATGCTTGCAATCAAAACGTGAGCTTAACTGTCTGGATAAAATGGTCATTTTTAGTGGAAAATGGCATTTCAAATTAGCTAATTTGGTTTGAAATGACCTATAAAATTAGCATCCATGACAGTGTTGCATAATGAACTTTTTAATTTAATAGTAGGATGTCGTGACAGACTGCGCCTTATTTCAACTAAGGTTTTTAGTAAATTATCCGGCATTGATAAAAAACGGCAGTTTTTGGCTCACTTGTTATAGAGTACGATATCGGGTCTCCAAATATCTTCAGCTGGCACATGAATTGACAAGATACCGTCGAATTCTGCTGGGTCCCACACCAATTGCGGGTCATTCCATTCCTGCTCAACCCATGCTTGAGTCTTAATCACCTCTTTTCGTTCATCCTAAATACAACAGAATCGCCTTTACTGCTTATCAGAACTCCGCGGTGGCACTGATGTCTACGGACTTGCTCCCCGAAGTTTGCATGAAAGCGCCTCTGGTGTGTTCACATGGAATTCCAGATACTATACCATATCGCTAATCCAATGCAAAACGTTCGAAACGCCTTTCGTTTGTGCAGCTACTTTGTGACACATGCGTACACATGCCTGATCATTGCTGTCAGTCAGATCAGAATAACAACACTTTTATAATGAGCCTAAACTTACCTTGTAGAATCCTGAGACTTTATCAGACTCTATGTTTTGACCTTGATTATATTGGGGTGGGGCTAATGAAGGTACGCGATTTGACGCAGTTTCGCATTGACGTAAGACTAATATGTCTATAAATACCTTTATAACTCTAGTTGTCTCACCCTAACAATGGGAACAACATACAGTCTGGTATTTTTTTATAATACTTTATAGAAAAATGTTAATTCCCTGGAGGAAACTTTAGCATCAAATCAACAAGCAATGTTCCATGTGCTGTGTCCTTGGTATTGGATTGCTTTATCCATTTAGTTGCTGTTGTCTAACCACCCAGATTCCAGCATTCGGTTTTAGAATGCTTGAATCAGTAAAAATTCCCCATAATGCGACATACCGGGCCAATTTGCGTGTAAAGCTATTCCAAACAGCCATAGGTTGGATTGAGTAGCATTGACCACTACTAAACAGAGCGAATAGCATTTTGAATCAGCCACTTAGTCAAGTTGATAGCATCTGGCAAATGCGGTTTATCTATGAAAGGAAAATTAACGTACGTGACTCGGGAAGGATCTTTCGAGCTAAAACGACCAATATTTTTTGGAACCCAGATGCAAACAGGGGTATCTGTTGAAAATACCACAAGTTAGCCCTAACTAACCATAGAATAATCTTCTAACTTTGCCAAGGCTTCGAAAATTAACCCTGACAAAGCCTGGTTCAAAGAGTTTATGATTATGTGGCAGTAACGTCAGTCAAGGTAATTCACGGACGTCTATTAAACTAAAAAAATTATGTTTAATAAACAGTTCACTGGTGAAAGACTTGACTGCAAGACATTTGGGAATAACATGCGGTCGAACGTGCTTATATTAGGTCATAGTGTAACAAACATTAAGATTCAAACATAAGATTGAACAAAAGAACTCGGGTTTATTTAATTTTTTTTCCAAGACTTTTGATTGGAATTCTCTTCACACTGACTGTTGTGGTTACCTTTTCTTTGAAATCGTGAGTCTTCCAGTAACCTTGAACATGTAACCAATCGAAGTGAAGTTGCAGAGTGTACGTGGTTCGAGTCCCAACAACATTCATACTTCAAGAGATTCTCCGTAAAGTTTACAGTGTGTTATGAATGGATTTGGCATTAAAACAGTATCTAGTAACACTTTCGTTTTTCTTCGAATCGTTATTAAAGATCTCCCTGCTATTAGTACCGACGTCCTACAGTCTACGCTTTGTCAAGAGCTGCAAGCACAGTGCTTGAGCAAATAAATATTGCCGTATTGCATATACCTTGATTAAATTGACCATGACTACACAATAAAGGCCGAGAAATACAAGGTAAAATCCAATAAATCACAACCACAGGGCTCTGACTGTATAAACAGGACATTACCACGTTGATAAACTGTGAAAGTCGTAGCCCGAGGTGTACTGTAGTTGGACCCTTCGATGAAGGCTCCGGTCGAAGTAATCTATTGTATCTCTGTGGGGTTAACAAATGCTCAAACAAATCCATTTTCGTATTTCTGCAATCTAAAGGGAAGAAAATAAAAAAAATGGTGTAGCTCCAGAGGTTTTATTTATTTTAAACTATTCAGCCTTATTTTCTACTGAAGCGCAAATTCTTTATTAGTCACATCTTCCGGATCCTAAATAAACATAAAGCAGGTGATTAATCCTTAAACATTGATTTACGGACAAAAAACCAAATGGGCTTGAATTCGTAACACCTTTTGATTTAATGAAACAAAATTTGGAAGTCATGCTATCTGCCCTGCTCCCAACATTAATCATATTTCTTCGGTATTCAGCTCCAAACTCACAATGAAGGAATACATAAAGATACCAAATGAAAGACTTGCAGGATCTAATCGTTAACTTACAAACTTAAACAGCTTAAGATTATGGCAGGTTTATAACACTTACTAAGTAGAAATTAAAAGATATTTTCGATAGACGGAAAAGGGTGTTTCAACAAAAGTGTAATGAAAAACCTTGCAGGGTTAGTTTTCAACCACATACAGTTTAAAAGTAAACGAATGCGGCACTCTAGAAAGTCACAAAGAAATGGTAAACATGGTGTATTTTAAAAGCATCCTTATGTAATGTTTGCTCGTACCTGCCAATCCACGAATGAAAATTAACACAATGACACCGGCAAAAGGGTGTAACACCATTTAGGTGGCAATGATGCAGCAGTCAGACTTGATTTTCTTCGAAAACCGGGTTATTTACAACACCGATTAGTTAGCCGCTCTGGCTCTCTGATTGGTTAACATAGATGCGTGTGTTTCTCGATCAAAATGAGATTACTTATTCATCTGGATACAATTCAAAAGGGTTAAGTTATCAGTAGTTTATTCCATTAACAAAACAACTCACCCATTTAAAGGCCCCATTGTAGAAATCACAATCCCAACCAAGACAGTTAAACAATAAGATGAAATCATGATAAAATGGCACGTAATAATTTTGGCAAAGGAAATTGATAATTAGCAAAAATGAGGTTTTAATCAAAGTACGAATCATAAAATGAGGCACGTAACATCAAAAACAGAAACTTATCAGAAAAATGTTCTGTCAATGATTAGTCCCTGTGAGTACGGAGTCTAAAGCACCCACTGTGCCTTTTCGAATCATTCACGTTCACTGAGTTGTTATC
>UXSR01000881.1:0-15197 GCA_900604375.1 Mesocestoides corti
TCCTCCAAATCTATTCATTGTTTGCAGATAGCGGGGGTCACATTGGTGGAGATGAGACGGAAGGTGACGCCGGTTGGATTGAGGGTGTGGCCATTCTGGGCGCGGTGCTTGTTGTTGTCCTTGTCACCGCCGTAAACGACTGGCAAAAGGAGCGTCAGTTCCGGGGCCTGCAGGACAAAATCGAGTCAGACCACCGAATATCCGTTATGCGAGATGGGGACTTCATCGAATGTCTTGTGGGTGAAATCGTTGTCGGGGACATCTGCCTCATCAAATACGGTAAGTCGTCACTCTGCGTCATGTCACTCGCCGCTTTCCTCTCCCATCAGCCACTTCCGTTAATAATCAATATTGTTGATATCGAATTTCTGTATCGTGCACCAACATTTTCCCATTTGCCATCGACCTGTTTTACTCCGTCTTATCCCCCATTTATTAGTCACTACCAAATGTACCTAATTGGACAAAAACATTTGAAGTTCTGCCGTCACGACAATGAGATTTGCCGTATCTTGTGTGCAGAGGATGTTTATTTGGATGTGGGATGGTCCAATAGGCTAACACAATGCTCTACTCTTGAATAACGATGCACTTGCCGCCAGAAAATGTCCCTGACGCTTGTTCGGGCGTAGCCTAAAATATGTAAATACCAAGCTTTCAGGCGCTTACCTTATAATCTGTGATGCAAGTACGCCGCTCAAGCGCTGTTTTGTTATCGAGTGTTTAGGCGAAGTAGGGGCGGTATTTTCGACCGCTAGCTCTCAGGTTAAAAAGTCTCTTCGTTTTCTCCATCTACCACCGCCACTATTTAAGGAGACGTAGGCTGATTTTTCCCATCTTCATCACACCAATGTCAGGCATATTCTAACCTTGGTCCAGGAGTCCTGTTATCCCAAGCAGTAACAAAAAGTCGTCCCCACCACGAATTTTGAAGCCCATCTGTCATCATCACAGGCTATTCCTTTTTATTAATCCCATGCATTGACGTCCTGCAGGCCTCAATCACCGAAATGAGGCTCCAAATTGTCGAAATTACCACATTCACTTCCATTTTTCTACTTGCCAGTTTACAATTTTAAGTTGAGGCGCAAACTGTTTTGAGGCGTTTTGGCGGCATGAGCGCTCCACACCCTGACAGGTTCCTTTCACGATAAAGTTGTCAGTGACTCTTAGATTGCATATTTCCTGTTTGCACATGTTTTGACCCCATTTATGTTAGGAACATTCCAGTTAATTTGAGCTGAATGCCGAAAGTGTGTTTTTCATATCCACACACCCAGTTAATTAACCACAAGAAGGACCAAAGCTACGTTACACGCAACTTGTTTGTGTTTGGGAGCACTGGGAATGTGGTTGCGCGCATTTGTGTTTCTGTTTATTTTGTCCATAGTCATGTACTGATATGGGGAGCTATACGGAAGCAAATACAAATATTACTCATTGTCTAGGTGATTAAATGGGCAATCGCATACTGAAGGATTAATAGCGAATGACTGCTTCTGGGTTTTCGGTCGCCTCTCACTTCCTTTTAGACAATCGATTCTTACACTCATTCATTGACTGAATCTAAATCCATGGTTTCCGAAAGCTAAATTTGAGGCACGTTTTACAAAAGTAAAACACCAGAAATTATTCACATATCAAATTAAGAATGTTAGGGATGTTAAAAGTTCAAAGCCAACTCCCAAAAATGACGAAACTATGGCAACGTTAGGATATTTTGTCCATGTGCTACACCTTGTTGTGCACTCAATTAATTAATTTTAACGAATCCAACCAATTACCATTTTAGTTACTTGCTGGACGGTGTGTCACGAAACGCTCAGTGGTATTCTGCAACTGCCATTGCGTCTTATTGCCACTACCTACTCGTATTTAATATATTTTCCGCCGACTTTTTTTAATGAATTCCGTTGCATAAATAAATTAAATTCCGTGCCCATTTCCTATGCTGTTCTTTTAATTGGCATCAGATGAAATCAGCGTTTGGCTGCTATCGCAAAGCAGAGAGGAATTGGTTTTTACGCGCCCCGCCGTCAGGCATTATCAAATGTCAAATGGTATCAGTGCACATAATCTGATACAAGACTGGCCTGTGTTTTTGGTTGGAAGGTTTTACCCTTGCGTATGAGAGACCTGTTGACAAGTTACTTGGCCGAACGTGAAGCTTTTGTCAATTGCCTGCAGCAAGTCATTCGCAGTCACTCCTTCAACATCATTTAGAGTTGACAAAGCTCCAGCAAAATTGAATAGGTGGGTAAATACTACGGTAGACTGGTTCAGGATCATATGGATATGTAGAACCAGTGGCCAACAAATGCTGTCAAATTTTTAACCCTTGTTCGATGGGAATTCAGAAGCAGTGGGAAATCTTGTATGCCAGGTCTTTTTTTCATTCAATCTATAGGATTCCAAAAGTTGGACATGAAAGCGCTCTTGGCGTTTTTATATTTTTACATGCAACTATTTATTAAACGTCAATTTCAAACTAAACTTGTTCATTGGTGACTCCACTCTCTTCTTTTCAATATCAGTCACCCCTATGTAGATCTTTTATCTGAAAACTGTCGGATTGAACATTTAGATACGTTAATCTTTCCTCTAGGTGATCTACTGCCAGCTGATGGTGTCATTATCCAAAGCAATGACTTAAAGGTGGATGAAAGTTCCCTAACAGGAGAGGCTGACCATGTGAAGAAGGGAGAACACATTGATCCCATGCTCCTGTCAGGTAAATGTCTTGTTTATTTTTTTTTTAAATTTTAGCCTCAGGCGTGTTGTTTTTTCCCGGTAGTATCGCCCTTATCAGCTTTTGGCAATGTCTGCGTCGATAGAACCATCAATTAATTATTAATAAGTTTCTTAAATCACTCACCTACATTATCACAATAGGCCGCGTTATCAACCAGTTTCTAAGACATTTGTACCACTAGTCTTACACTGGCTGCATGTAGGCATAAGGACTTACGCAGTGCTCAAGGACGCATCCAAAGTTATACCATGTGTTACTGTGGGGACGCTTTTCTAAGTGGAATGATACATCATCATCTGCTTTTGTGTAGACTATTGTAATGCTCACTAAAGCCCAATCATTTGTAATCCTGCGGCATTTTCCACGAACCTGCGAACACGACTATGCTAAAGTTAAGTGCTTTTTTAGAATATCGTAGTAAGCGTGATCAGTTGTATCTGCTTCTTTGTTGGTTAAATCTAGTTTTGCGTATATCCAATAATGTTTTGTACTTGCGATACTTTTTATTTCAAAGATATCAGTTATATTCACCTCGGAACTCCATACCGACTTAATTAGTATGCTTGGCTTGTTTTGGTTAGGATTGGGATATATACCCCTCCACGGTCTGTTTGTGTCCGCGTGTTAGGAGACAAGTCCCAACCTGATATTAACTCCTGTGACGTAAATTATAGCTCTTTACGACCAAACCAAGGTCTCGAAATTGCTTTATTGGCTGTTTCTGTTTCTCGTGGTGACAACAAGTCACACCTGAGAAGAATCTCACGTTGTATTTTCGATCCTGCAGTGTTAGCTATTTTTGGTGAATCTACGAAGACTTGGTGAACGCCCATTAGGAAATAAGTTGTCTAAAAGCACAGCACTGTTAATTTCGTAGTTAATGAATCAAAACCCACATAAGTTACTCCCATAGGCAGCCATGCATAAGCCTATTATTTTCCTTCGCATATTTTCCTAACGAAGGTTTAGGTACCGTGATAACAAACTGACTTTCTTGACTTGGTGTGCGCACTTAATCCATTCACATTGACAAGCTGAAGGCTAATGTGTGCAAAAGCAATGCGCGGCACAGAAAATCATGATAGAGCCGTAAAAATGTGCTTTTTCGTGAAGTTATTGGACAACTTCATGTTTCGTTGATTGTTGGTATTTCTGAGGACACCTTCAAGATAGCAGCATGAAGGGAATATGTTAGGGAGGACATTTCTAGAAAAATTATTACATCTCCCTCGTTCGCCAAAAATGAGGTGAAAGGGTGAGCAGCGTGGCGACAAGGAACTATTCAACAGCCGTTGCTTTCTCTCCAGTGTGTCTCAAGTAACAGGAAAGCGTAAACTAGTGTCCTTTTTCATTCTGGGCCCAAAGCGTTGAATTTATGGCAATTAAGGTAAAATAACCCTTTGTTTCTGTCTTTTGGCCTCCTGTATTGACTGTAATTATCCCATTTCCATTGGACTACCTCCTTGTGATGTCGATGGTCTAACTGAAAAGGTTAAATTGCTTCCTGAGATGACGCACACGTCCACTTAAGTACCCTTACTTCGATTTTTATTTGTGAGGTTCCTTTTTCAACTGCGACAGGAGTTCACAAATGTGTTTTATTTTGCTATTCTCTTTCGAAATTTACACCAGGTATCTCTTGTAACCAACTTGCGCTACTTTCAAAGGGAGTGGTTTAACTGTTCGCGAAAATCCGGCTGTTTTGCCTTAGCTTTAAATATTCTAGCAGCGTTGTTTGTTTCCGTCTTGTGCATTGGCTTCGTGCCCACAGCTTGTGGAGGCGATGGGGTACATTTTGTGTTTTTTTCTCTGAATTATTCAATCAGAGCCTAATTATCCTCTGAAGATCAAATGTTTGTATTAACCAATGTAGACTGGAAGCAGTGCATCTTTGACAATCGTCTACGTGAATTAGGGCAATTCGTCGGTTACATTAAAACAAATAGCCCTGATCCGACCAGATTATTGTATGGTGTTCTAGCAAACAAATCATGAACACCCTGAGCATGACTTCCGCCTATTACGTACTGAAATAAGTCGCACGAAATTTTATTCTTTGAAAGTCATTGACAAATCCGTTCGGTGAGTTGGGGAAGTCGAAGGCCCTGACAACGCTGTTACATCATCTCTTCTGAAACGATTAAACTCAGTAAAAGTTTTAGTGGACCGATTAAATTCGTCAGAATTCGTGATTTCGTGACCAGCTATTTTGCTTCCCTTTCGAATCCCCAGTGCTTAAAATTGGGTTTACCAATAGGATACTTGATTAAAGAGCACTTTATTTCTTACAAGCTCCCTAATTAAAACTCACCAGACTGACCCACGTCAGACCGGCCTCTCGGACTCGACCCAAGGCCAGTTGGAATCCTCACGAGGGCAAATCTTAGTTAAATTTTCACCTATTCTAGCTGCGCAAACGAACATTTCAACTTCGAAGATGTCTGTAGTGTTAAAGTTCAACTGTGATACAGGTTGTCCGCCTTTTTGACACAAAACAACAGGTAAACGACTGCAAAGAGTGTGCGGACTCATGTAAGATCGTAGGCCTTCGTTGCCAACTTGCTCAAAGTAGCTGAGTTGTTGGAGAAATCAGTTTGCTGTAGAAACGTGAACTCCGTGAAAGCACACCAATTTGCACTTATTTTGTCGATGTTGATGGTGATGGTGATTGTCTGAAGTTAATGTGTAACACGCACACACACCTTCATGACATACTTACTAAATGCCAGAGTGATTTGCTTGAAAACATGCATACTGTTGGAGTTGGCATGAAGGAACTTCAAAACATGCTTTCGGCGTCATGCAACATCAATTGCACTTAATGTGGATGTGTGCGTTTCTGGTGCTGCCTAGGCTGATTTAATTTTTGTACGCCTCATTTCCGAACTGCGCTAAAATGCAGAATGGATGAGTGCGCGTTTTATAAGTCAAAAACGTTTATAAAAAAAGCAACTGCGGATCTTGTGTGTCATTGAAGGGAGCTGTGTTGCGTAGAATTTCCATTTGGTCAACTTCCTTCTTGTCATTAAGCAAGGTGCAGGGACAACAATTGCCCACAATTTAGAATGTCATTTTGTTCAGTTCAACGTCTACAAGTGCTATGCAAACTCGCTATCAGTTTATCACAGATGTCACGGAGATGTGAACCTTTTTAGCGTTGTTTCTGTAACATCCCCCAATGTATCGGATTTACGTGCAGCTGGCTTTGATGACCAGAAACCACACTGCATCTATCTCGTTGAAGTATTTGGCCGAAGTCGTGGGCAGCGTGACAAAATTAGACTGTGAGATGACTTATGCAACTTTTCCTAAAACTGCTTTTAGTGCACTGACAAAGATTTCTTCCTGTTGTCTATCTTGTCGTGAAATCATCGGAACTCCAATTTCCTCTCTTGCTCAAACGGTTCCCTGAGGTTTCACTAGTGGGCAAACATCTTAACTCGCTGTGGCCATTGTTTGAAGGCAGTGTCGCTGAATCATGTCTAACATGTAATTTTAAGTTCTGTTAAAATCGACGGATTTTCCCGTTGATTTGTAGCTACAAAGGCGTCGGCTGTCGCAGCATTTTTCTGCTTGCCATGCTGCGAGTATTTTAATGCGAGTATCTTCTCCTCCTACTTTTCAGGACATAAACATTGGTCTAAATTTTTTCAATAGTCTTAATTAAAAGTGTTCAGGCAAACAGTTAATGAGGTTCTACCAAATCAGCCGACGAGGTTTCGAGGGGAAAGTTATCGACACGGAGGATGTAGAGTTTAAGAAAATTCACATCCCGTGTGTTTGCTGTTTTAAAACAAATATGGCTAGCATCATCCATGTGTGACAAATGTTCATGGGCCATTATTCTGATGCTGAAATTGTTAGCTGGTATCCAGGTAAGTTTTGCCGTCCAAAGAGAGCACGTGGTTATTTGGCGCTCACATACTTCACTTCACCCGGTGGTACACTGCACAAATATGAAGACGACAACTGTAGTTATTTCTCGTATGGAAAATTCTTTCCTTCATGTATTCAAAAGCTACATGCTTGGCACTGTCGAAACAGACGTGCCGAGACCTAAATTGCGTTGGTTCACCAAGTTCAGCGACCAACCACACTTATAAACATGCACAATGTTTAAATATGCTTGCTGTTTGGTAAACATTATTGAAACATGCTAAACAAGGGCCTTTTATCTGTGGAATTTTTTCGACGCGCTCAAACACGACGTCATCCACAAAATCCAATTTTTAGGAGTCTTAGCCATCGACTACTTGGTGAAAATTTCTACTTCCTTTTTTTTAATAAATTATGCTGATACAACAATCACTTCGTCTTCAGCAAGTCATGACTTGAATAAAATAATCAATTTTTGCAAGCGCGTATTTTTCACACGAAATAAATTGGGGAATTTTTGACACAAAACTCTGTTTTGCTTACTTGACACTCGAAATTTTTCAGGAAACCGGTGTTTTTGGTTATTTGACTGCTAAGCATGATTTTTATTCAGAACTATAACCAATCTCGATTCTTCTTATTGGGGATGACCCGAACTAAAATGCATCATTGAATTGGCCGACGAAGCTAAACACTTGCCTTTCGTGAACACATGCCCAAGTTGTGTACTTGCACCAATTCCTCTAAAGTGACGCCATTAAACAGATCATTTGCGAATGGTCATGTTTTTTTGAAAAAACTACGTGTATGTAAAGTTCGGGTGAAATTCCGTTTGTCCTAGTATATAACTTTCCAATCTTCTAAAATCTGACATCTCAACCACCTTGCCAAATAGATTTTTATACCTTATTTTTTCTTGGTGGTGTTTAATTAAATGCTAAAACATTCTCCCTTTGGTTCATTTAATTTTGCAAAACTTTCACCAGATTGGTTTGCCTTTCGAGTGGTGCTGATTAATTGCTCACGGAGTTCTAGCAGAAGACGGCTATAAATTTATGCTAGTTCTGGCTTTCTTGGCGACAACTTTGGAGTTTGACCCTGATTTTTTCGCCTTTGATAAATCTTGGCGTCATGTTTGCGGAAAGACCGGGTCACTCGACATGCCTTTTTCAATCACGTACTAGTTTCGTGTACGGTTTTCTTTGTCTACTGTTACACAAATCGTCTTCTCACAGACTTAATCGATCGTTGACGTTTTTGCCAGAAAATCTCGCTGTACACGCACTTTCCGATAATTTGGATTGCATCAAACGGCCATCAAATAGCTCTGCTCTTGAATATCATCCATCAGATGGAATCACACCCCTAATTCCCAGATAACTTTTCTGGCTGGCTAAGCGAGAGGCCATGTCTTTGTTACTGACACCATTTTACGTAATGTGGTAGTCATCTAAAGACTGTTTTTTTAGGAACTCATGTCATGGAAGGGTCGGGTAAGTTCCTCGTGACTGCCGTTGGGGTGCACTCCCAAGCTGGTATTATCTTCACCCTCTTGGGAGCCACTGAGGGGGCTGGAGGGATGGCAGGCCTAGATGGCTCTCCCGCGTCTGCCCTGCCTCAGCCCGCTGTGGCGGCCCCGCCAATCGACAAGGCCTCAGCCCAGACTCCACTGCTAAACCAAAACAACCAACTCATGGCTGATGGCATCGAACACAGAGGTGGCGCGAATCCGCCTGGTAAGAGGCCGTATTCCTGGTTCCTCTTTCGAACCTTTGCATTTTGTGACACATGTTCATAAGCCTTTTCTGAAATAGGTTGTTACTCGGCTACATATTTTCTGAATATTTAACACTGTGAAGTCGGAAATAATCAAATATTCAAGTAATTACCGTTCAGCGTATCACTTTCCAGCATTTGCTGACGTTACCAAAAGAATACACTTCTCACTGTTTCTAAAACCTTGAATTTATTTCCCTCAGCGTTATTGTCAAATTCGCGACGACTTTTGCACAAGACAAAACATCACTAATCCGAGTGCTTAACTTTTGTTGTATTTAATACGTTGTTTCACTCTTTTGAATTAATTTATTTGCCTTAGCTGCCGTAATATATCCTTATTAAGAAGGGTAGACGCTGTGTGTTCAGTGCAGTTCTTTTGACTGACCCATTGCTGCTCTGCCACGCTCTTTTTTGTTCTTCTATTAACATACATGTGGAAGGAGGGTGGCGATGTCGCATCTTGAATGCTTGGCGCAAGATCTCCTGTGCCTCACTTTCGTAGCCTGGTTATTAGATTTAATATGCATGCAAGCCACATTTCCTGTTTTGCTGATTGCCACCTCTCCTGCTAGCAGCTACAGAAGTTGGCCGATTAAACAACCTCGGGGACCACACCGCACCAATCGATAATCGCACTGCCGAGTCCCTTCATCCTGGCAACGGGAAGGGTGGCGACAGTGATGCACAGGTCGTGATCGCTGACAAAGCCGCAAAAAAGAAGAAAAAGCGGACGAAGAAAAAGTCGTCTGTGCTACAGGCGAAGCTCAATCACTTGGCCGGAGTCATTGGACAAGTCGGTAGGCTGCTTGTTAATGTTTTTTATAAAGATTGTGAATATTTGATTTTGGCCAAAATTACATCCGTAGCATATCATCATTGTCGAAGGCCTTTAAAATTCTTTGTCGAATTTACAAAATAGGCGAGGACCTTTTGCTTTTTGAATAACTCGGTCGTGATATTTGAATCCTGAACGCAAAGTCGATTTCGATAAACGTTTGATTTCTCGTCGTTCAAGAATTCAAATACTGCCTGCTTGTATCAACGATACTTTTTTTAACCTAGTACCTCTTCATTACCCGTACCTAAGTGAAAAGCCTAACACCCGTTCGCCGAGTTATAGCCGTCGGCGGTCCTTTCTCTCTCGCCATTACTGGTAATTCGTTCAGCACAAAGTGGAGATGTGTATTGTCAGTGGGGTGAAGTGGAGACAGTCCTGTGAATGCAGCAGACAATTGCACCAATAAGTCTCCAGTGGCCGTCAAGTAGCCGCTTCTTTTCCTTTTCAGGCACTGTAATCGCCGTCTTGACAGTCATCATTCTCTTTGTCAAGTTCGCAGTCAACACCTACTACATTGAGGGTGAGCCCTGGAACACGAGTGTCCACTTGAAACAGTTCATCCACTTCATCATCATCGGTGTCACTGTATTAGTCGTCGCTGTTCCCGAGGGACTTCCTTTGGCTGTAACCATCTCCCTCGCATACTCTGTCAAGAAGATGATGAAGGCAAGTAGCCCCTGTGATCACGTTCATACCGCGGTTCGATTGTAAATGGCAACCTCACATTTACTTGCACGTAACTGGGTCCGGCCATTGCAGTTGAATTTCCTTAAATAGTGAGAATGTTCACCGTTTTGGGTAGGGTAACGCACTCCTCTATTGACTTGTGCTACAACATGGACCAAACTTCATGCACATGCAGTAACAAATCCAATTGCGGAACTTGCATACTTCCTGATTCCCAAAAAATGCAATTTCTAACTTATCAAATACGAATTACGAGTTATGAGACGAGGAAATTTTAGATCCTTTTTAAAGAAAAATAATAAAAAGAATTGTCCTTTCAGATTTGCTCTCCTGAGTATCACGTTACCCTTGTCGATACCAAATTCGAGTAAATTGACTTAGATGACACAAACACGAGTCCTAGTAGCCCATCTAGTAGTCGGCGCAATCAGCTGGGAATTTATTATGTATAACGTGATTGGTTATAGGATTTCGCAGAAAGATGTTTGATTCTCCTAAAGAAATATGTTAAGAGTATAATGAGTGGCTCTTTGCAAAGGTTAATGCGGTTTATTTTCTCGATTTGTTTATGCCATTCCGCTTTGCCTATAATGATTTACCTAAAGCCTATTCACACAAAGGAAATTAAATGCTTCACTATAAAGCTTTTATTCATATTTTTTATCCACACAAAATCGATAAAAGCAGTCAAGATTTCAGTAGATAATTTTGGCCGTATAATTCGGCGCTTGCACTGCCCGGGGATAAGTTTGAGGCATCTACTGGAGAACTAGAGCCACGATTCTTCATTTTACAGGTAGTTCATTTCCCTTGATTGTGTTAATCCCATTGTTTGGGATAGCATGTTTCATAAATCCTGGTGTTTACCTCTTACAATATCTGGTGTCTCTTTTTTAGTTTATCAGGTGTGTAATCGAGGAATTTGCGATTCATATAATAAAATTTATGCGCAGTAGTCCCTGTGTACTATAATCCCACGAATGTTCATCTGTTAAAAATCCTGATTCCTGTGCATAGCAACTCTTTACTCTAATGCATTTTTACTGGTAACAGGAACTCTTTCTCTGAACGAATTCCTATTAAGCCGCAGAATCAGAACAATTCTATTCATAGTATCCTTGTAAATGACGCTATGCTTTTAGCAAATAATTTTGCGCTATCATTGGAGAGTTATTTTGAATAGGCCTTTTCATCGTAAAAAGATAATTGCAGCATCTGATTGTTGTAGACTCATCAACTTGTGGTCCATTTCAAATCTGCCTAAATTCTTGTTGCTGATGCTTAACGTTGACTCCAAAAGTGCTAGCTGCAGCACTTGCCCTGTTCCTGTGGGATTTTTCACAACAACCTTGTTAAATATTGCTATTTTCCAAATTGCGAACTGTTTACCTGGCCGCATTTTTGACGCCCAAAATGATGTAGTGTTGTTCAAACCCACACAAACATTTACTGGTGCCCCACAACTTCCTCTAGCCTCATCACTTGTCCATTCATTCCCTCAAATTGAAGCAAACGCCAGCTGGTTGCAGCGGAACCGGGCAAGTGTGTTGCGCCGTATTTACAGCACAACTGTCGAGCATGTAACCTCCGTTTAGCATGATTCGCACTACGTTGACTTTTATTTAACAAATGGAAGTCCTGGTATTTATTAGCCTCTTCGCCTGTCACGCCATGGTGCTTCAACTTTCGAGAAATTTAATCGCATTATATTCGCGGAACGAACTTGATGTGCGGTTTTGTCATTCAAGCCTTGTCAACTTGGCCTATGTTGGATTTTTAATTCCATTTAATAATCAAGGCCAGCTTCATTATAGGTACATGTCACAATTGTTTGCCTGCTCAGCTGTAGCTCTTTTGTGTTTGGTTAAAAACATTTATTTCCTACCAGAGACTAGCGAGCACGATAACAATAGTGTTTCATCAGCGCAAAGCTCATACTCTTTAACTTTCAAATAGCATTTGACTATTCCGGAACTTTAGTTGTTGACAGCATCTGCGACCAAGGCATTGATTCAGTGATGTGGATTTCTTACACATTAGTCACCTTTTCTTAATTGAACTCTTCTCATTCATAATGCGTGATTGGTGAATTGGCATGTTTCGAAGCTCAGTTACTTGTACGCGCATTGGGATTCGGCCTAATCAACTTCTAATTGCGCTACCGGTGTTTTGATGTCGATGGTCTTGTTTCCCATCATTTCTTTGTATGAGCACACCGAAGAAGTTTAATAATAACGGATCATGCCTCTTTCAGGTTATTCTTTAGTGCTATAGTACTGACGCCTTCTGGTGCTAAAACATTCGTGGTAGTTAACCTGTACATACTGCACATGTATACGGTGCTCTATTCATAGATAAAGAAAGAGTTCGGCAAAGGGATTCGCAGATTTGTGTTGACAAAAGGTTTTACTCAGCCATAAAGGGTTTAACATAATTAACCTTAAAGTCTTTATAAGTATCAATGCATGGAATTTTGTGTTAGTCATGTGATTAAACTGTAGACTAATTCAGTCATGATCGGCAAGTAAAATTTGTGAGCCGCTTGAGTACACCTCTTGAGAAGACACCGGTTACCAACCCTAGTTGTCTATATTTTCGGGGTCTTGAAAAGTACTATGTATAAACCACGCTATAAGGTAATGTTATGACTACATGGGCTTTTAAGGGTTAATTTTGTTGTTTTTTATCGGTTCCAGGATAATAATTTAGTTCGCCATCTGGATGCCTGTGAAACGATGGGCAACGCGACGGCCATCTGTTCGGACAAGACAGGGACGCTCACCACGAACCGAATGACTGTTGTACAGTGCTACATCGGTGGCCAGCACTCCACTGATCAGAACAATCTGCCCCAATTGAGCCAGATTAATCAGAAGCTGGGTCACCTTCTTGTTCACAGTATATCCATTAATAGCGGATACACTTCCCGAGTTTTGGTTAGTTAGTTCGTTAAATTAATTTTGGAAAAAATTGTTTTCTACCAAATGAGTCAATGCTAGTTATGAATTTGTGCAAGCACTAGATGCATGTGTCGTATAAATCTTAATTTTGGTGAAATTTGACAATGACTCATGCCTCTGATGTTTTGACCTTGTGTTATTCAAACATGGGCTTCCTGATTTGCCATGACGTGATTGACTTCGGCACCTATTTGGCCCTTTGTCCATTTTCTGAATCACAATTTATTCAAGCCAGCCATTTTTCTCAAAAATTCTTTTAAAATTTCAAATTTATACGATTTGAGTTAGCAATTTTAGTTATCGAAGGTTTGTAGTCTTGTTCAAATATGTTCCCAATCGTGCAACATCTCGAGTTTCATGCCAACTCGTCAAGCTAGTCCCATCCATTGCTGTTTCGCATCTGTCCGTAATCCCATGACCTCCAATGATTTTATTCTCTCGCATTTTGGATATCAATTCTTAGTACCTAAGGTCAGGATCCTATCCAGACTGGACACCGAGTGAGCCCCTTCACTGTACTCAAGGTCGTGAGTCATGTCATTATCTGATCTGAAAAGTGACCTCTATGTTCCACTCTCCACACCATCTTGCTCTACACTACTTGCATTATTTGTTGTTGGATGAAAAGGTCGGTTTAATGACGAGGTCCGATTTGTTTAAGCTATTACTGTAACATCAGGCAAAGGGCATCATTCCTCACCAGAACGAAAAACGTTTCGTTATTTTTTTATATTTCACCTTCGAACTTTAACAACACTGTCACGTCGTTTCCGTTGCTGTCAATGGGGCAATTATGTGTTAAATTGGCTCTGGGAGTCGTAAATGTGTGTGTGTTGCGAAGCATATATTCAACTCCCAAGTGCATGTGCGCGTGATGAGGTAACTGTGTGAATCATAGATTGGGAATAATAGTTTATTGTGGTGGCCAGTTTTGGAAATGCCTTCGATGGCGACGAATTGGTTCTTTTTTTATTCCAGCTAGTATTTTACGTGGCGATAATAAGTTTACATTCCACAAATGGCGTTTTTTGCTTGCTTGGATGTTCTTTTGAGCATAGCGAGGTTCTGTTGGCAATAGACACTATCTTCGAGGTTTGTTCTTAAAGTTACTTTAGTGTATTGGGGCATTGTTGCAAGCGATTCAACTTGCTAAGTTTATGTATTCTTGTCTTTTTTCATGTACCCATATTGGGATAACATTGGTACCTGCGCCTTGATTGACTTCATCTTGGTAACTTATCCTATGGATGCGAAACGTATTACACAGTTTTCTTCAGGTGATAGCAGTTTGAATAATTTGGGATTTTGATCTCGAATGACCTGTACTGCACTGAATTGCTAGAGCCAGTACCCGCCTTCTAGGCAAGTAAGCCTTTCCATCCACTTGACACTTGCGCATCTTGAACAAAGGTGCTTCAAATAATACTTGATACCTATCTCACATTTCTGCTGTCTGTCTAATGCGGAATAATAGAGACCAATTCACTAATAGTAAACTTCAAATGCCAACCTGATCGTTGGAATCCACGAGGTCTGGGGTTATTTGATCAGAATTTTGCTAGTTGGTGGGACATGCAGCCCGAATATGGCCAAAAGCTCTCCTGCCCATGCGGCTAGGAGTTGTCATTAAAATGCATCTTCTCATAAACACGCCCAGTTTCACGTTAAGTGGATTGAAACAGTAAAAGTCGTGGGAAATTGAGGGCAATGCTACTTCAATTGGAGGGGCTTTGCGCGTCAGCATTTTTAACTAGTCCAGTCCGGGGAAAGTATTGTGGTGGCACAAATTCTACCCACACCTACATAGGTGGGTACAGCACCATCTATTTTGCAATTATTCGCTTCTAGAATACCTCACTATGTGGAATACAAAATAGATGCTGCTATCCCCACCTTTGTGGATGTGGGTAAATTTGTGACACCAAAATGCCTTCTACGGACCGGATATCAGTGTTTACTCTATTCCTGCCAAGTCCCCAGGTTCGTTGACTGCGAACTAGGTCGTCCTATATCGTTGTTCGTAGCATTCGATTCCGTGTGACGCCTTTTCTCCAAAATACACACTGGCACCCACACGAGTATGTTCGTCACTCAGCTCCCACTGTTCTAGCTACTTTTATGCTGGTGAAATGTTAATCTGTTAGACCCAAATATCTGTTGTTCTCCTATGCTTCTTGATAATTTCAACATCATTGGTTGATGAACTCTAAAACTCGTTGATTAACTTACTCATGTGCCATTCGATTCGAATGCCTTCCTTGAATCCTCTGCCAGCTTGACAATGACTGCCTTCGGCATTTCTTCA